>JAMXBD010002856.1:0-157278 GCA_024138025.1 Combretum micranthum
TTATATATATATATATATGTTTTTTAAACATGTTGAAAGTTGTTTTATGTTCTTATATAAGGTATAAAACATTTACAAACGGTTTAGTAAGGTTTTTAACGTGTTAAAAATCAAAGAAACATGAATCGAACCGAGGAAGAAGATGATGAACAGTACACACTGCTCAAGGCCGGCAGTGCAAATGTTAAAGCCGGCGGCTTACATGGATAGGCCGGCGGCTTATAGGCGGCTTGCACCCCACAGAGGCTACGTAAAATAATTTTTCACGTAAAAGTTGAACGTTAAGCCGGCTACCTAGAAGTCTACGCCGACGGCAATTGGGCCGGGTACGTTGAAAGCCGACAGCTTCAACACGGTGCATCATATGAAATTTCTTCAAAAATAGTTTTACACGCACCTGGGGATGGATGAAGGCCGGCGGCTTTGAGCCGGCGTATGCCAAATTTCTTTACGAAAGCATATTTTCAAAAGTAAACAGAACATATATATATATATATATATATCTTAACCTACTTAGTGTATTATATATATTATATATATATGTACAACAAATATAAGATTTATCACAAATGATTAGAAAGAATTAGATTAAAATCTAATAAACTTTTAAAACCCTAGAACTTAAGACGAATATTTAATGTTAATCAAGGTTAGTATTAGTTAAATATTTGTTCTAAATAGATAAATAGGTAAGAATGGAAATTGAAATAAAACTAATTTCTTGAGTAAGTGACTCCTAAAAATAACAAAACAATTATGCGAGATAAAATAAAGAAACACGACAACACTAAGTAATAATAATTACCAAAATATCGAGTCTAGGACACAAAGCACATATAGGAATTTAGCTAGATTGTATTAATGAATTACTTTGTCTTAAATAGATGACTTTGACTCACTAGAGACCTACCAGCGGATTACTACGATTGAGGCAGTATGAGCAGGTGAGTAATTCAGTCATATTGTATGGTTTGTGATTGTAAATGGTCAAATATATAATGCAAGATAATCAAATGAATGTTTGCTGAAAGTATGATTTGATTTTGAGTGTATGATTGTTAAAATATTTTATAAAGCGATAATGCAATGATTGATGTTGTGCAGTAGTATAATGATGATTGTGTGTAATGTAATGGTCACTGTGAATTGATTAAGACTTATGACTTAACAAATAATATGAACATGCATTGCACAATTGCATTATTGCATATATGGTGTGACGCTTGCTACGTATCAATATTTCGGATCTCTGTTTCATTGGTTGATCTAATGTGTAAGTTCTTCCAAGGTTTCTCTGGTCTGGCGGCCTATTAAGAACTAAAAGGCACCGAAGAACGTCGCCCGTAGAATCGCTTTGAAATAATTAATATTAGGGAGTTTCTAAGGGGATTGCAGGAGATGGTTTGTTCAATCAATATATTCAAAGTGATAACCTTAAAACGAGAAATCGTTGATTCTCTGTGTACTTAGTCTCTCCTGGGCAGGTGGGTTATTGAGTATGGTTCTTCAACCCATTAAAAAGAGGGCGTAATCTTTTCTTGTTTGGATTTCTAGATCATCAAACTTGTATCTGTGCATATGGTTGAGTGCTTGCATTGCATATGATTTGTTAATGACTTGTGTGATGTATGATATATCTGGTTATTCACTGAGTGTGGTTTCGCTCATATCCTACAGTCTTTTCAGGTTCACTTTACGACCCTGATTAGTTACATCCAGGAATATGGCTCCGGTAAGAGCTTTGAAGCTAGAAGTCTACAGATATATTTTAGTTTGATGGTTTTGTACTATTAGATTAGATTATTTGTTGTGTACTCAAAAGAACACTATATGGTTTGTATAGTTTTATATGTTTATCCATAAGTCATTTCTTTCAAATATTTGGTATTTCTTATCAAGCAACTAAAACGATCCTGTTGTTTTGAGAACCTATCATTCTCTGAAGGTAATCTAGTGATAGTATTCAAGTGTAACTTGTTTACTACTACTAGGGTACCCTTGGGGCGTGACAGGCATAGAATCCCCAAGAGGTAGCGTTCGGCGTACAACAAAAATCCTTCACGTCATTCAGAACATCATACGCCGGCAAAACACAATGCAACGCTGGCGGCGTTCGACTCTAGTGTTAGACAATAACGCTTATGTTCCAAATCAACGTTGACAAACACACACACACACACACACACTCCGGCATTAGACTCCAGTGTAAGAAAATTTGTCACTGTGGACATCTTATGCCGGTCTATACGCCGGCGGCATACTCCCTCCAAAAGGCGGTGTTGGAACTACAGAAAATTGCAGAAATTCCAGCATTTCATAATTCTTTCCCAAAACAAAATTTACCAAACTTAACTTGTTTTGTGGCTTTGATATAAGCTTATATATATATATATATATCATGACCCATTTATCTTTATTTTATCTTATTTTTCTATGTGTTACATATAATATACATATATATATTGTTATGATAAAAATAACAATGTCATATCTAGTTTACCATGTCAATATTGTTTATCAAAATAATAATAATGAAAAGCTATATTTGTTACAAAAAAAATTATGACAAAAGAATTTGGTGATGAAATCTTTTGATTGAAAAAATTAATTTTATCAAAATATTTATTTTATAAGTTTACCTATTTCTAATTATTTTACTATTGTCATTAATTAGAAGGTGTGATAATTCTCTTTAGTCAAAATTTTAGTTATAAAAAGAAAAATTTGTCACAAGATTATTGTAGCTCCAGTATCAATGAATCCATATGCACTTCTATTAAAAAAAAATCAAGGTACCTTCCAAAGTATCTACTGAAGGAGTATCCTCTATCTGTTGCAATGCAAAAACTCTAGCATTTACTTTCCCCTTTGCTAGATTAACTCCACCTTGATTATTGGGGCGATCTTTGCAATTAGCAATATGATGACCTCGTTACTAGCAATAAGCACAAAACATTAGTGGCAAACTCAGATTCTTACATTCAGAAGCTTTGTGTCCCACTTGTCCACAAGAAAAAAATGCTCTCGGAGTCCATTTACATTCGGATAATTCATTAGGTCCAAAACATCGAAAACATTTCTTCTCAAATACGGGAGTTGAAGTCTTGAATGCCGGTTTTTTATCTCCTTTCCTTCCTTAGAAATGGCTTCTTTCCCTTACTTTGGTAGCTTGTACCCTTGCTAACACTTTAATAACCACTATAGGAAGAAGTAGGTGCGGTTCTTTTCCTTAAAAATGTGGCTCTCTTAGCTCTTCTTATTCTACTATCATTTTGAATTTGTTCGACTAATAAAGCCTTTGCTACTATGTCAGCCAAAGTATGCAATTCAAACTTCGTCACTTCTCCTTTAATTTCTTCAATTAAACCATTTTGGAATATCTTGACCTTCATTCTTGCATCTCTGTAGTCTCCTCCAGCAAAACGCAATAGTCTATAAAATTCAGCATAATTCTCATCAATAGATTTACCTCCTTGTCTTAGATTTAGCTAATCTGCTATCATCCTTTCTCTAATAGAATTTAGGAAGTATTTAGCAAAGAATATGTCCTCAAATGTTGCCCATGAAATAGGTGGTTGCAAATTCCTACTTACCAGTCTCCACTAGTTATAGGCTTCTTTCTTTGTCATATATACAGCTAAATCTACCTTCTTCTCTTTAGGAGTATCACAAGCTACAAAGGTTTTCTCTAGTGCTTCAATCCAACTCTTTGCCACAGTCGGATTTGTGCTTGTTCCATCAAGGGAACCATCTTGCTGAAATCATATAGCTTGATCTGGTTGGCTTGATCATTTATAGGTGGATTTTCATTCTGTCTTACTCCTTATTGATTATTTTGTTGCATAAAGTGTTGTTGTTGCTGAAACACCATCATTTGATACTACTGCATCATAGTCACCATATCTCTTATCATACCATACATAGATGCTGGATCGTTTGTGGGCACTTGTGGCATTTAAGGAAAAGGTGGCATTAGAGGAGGCGGTGGAAATTGAGTTGGTGGAGGAACTTGTGAAGCCAATGCCATTGTAGGAGATGGAGTAGCTTTAGTACTTGGAGCAGTAGAGGAGGTAGGAGCTGATCTAGATGAAGACTGAGGTGGCCAAGGCATGTTCTCTCTATCTATTGTTGTCGAGTAAATCTTTGTGACCCATCTATGTTAAACATATGCATACAATACATTTATGACACACACATATATGGAATTTAAACCATGCATAAAGTTTATTAAATTCACATTCACATTTATAAGCAATACCAAGCAATAAAACAAGCAAAAAGCAAGTAAACAAACAACAAGCATAACAAAAAAACAAATAAGCAAGCAAATACAACCATTCAAGCAAAGCTTAATTCTTCCTATACTCTATATGTGTCTAGGTCAAGTGTCATTTAAACTATCACATTTAGGCAAACAATTATTCAAACACGACTTTGATACATCTATAAGGACGCGAACTCACCCCTATATTTAAAATAGGTGAATTTTGATCCCAAGCCACATATAATCTATAGTATTATATGTAAGGTTGATTACCAGGATCAGTTTGGATAATTGTTTATCTAAATCTCTTATAAGAACAAATTTGAAAACTATACTTATTTAAACTTTTTAGAAAACATAGCACCAACATCATATTTACATAAAAGATATAAACACACTACAAACATATACATATAGATATTATAGATAAAGGCTTATAAACAAGCCATAAGCAAAAATACATAAGTTTAACAAAAACTATCATAACTATTACATATGCTCCAAGAACTTTAACCTATTCTATTACAAAAAGGTTTCCATAAAAGTCAAAACCAAGTCAAACTCCTAGTCTTCCCAATCATCTAGAAATCCTAAAAATCTATTATGTATCCCATATTGGTGTAAATTGATCACTTACATCAAAACCTGAAATATGAAATAATGAGCCAAAGGCCAGTATGCAAGTAATGAAAAACAAAGTCAAGTGGCATATAAACTTATACTATATCCAAATGACATCTAATAAGTAATTAGAAAATCTTTAAATTTAGCCAAACATCATTAGAGTATTCAAACTTCGAACAACAAGGATGTCTAGGGGTCCTGAGTAACGATCTCGATGCTTAGGGGGTATATATAAGTTGTTAGGAGTTATATCTCCTAGATGATATATCCATAAATGAAAAAAATAGCTTACTCAAGGGTTTTCAGCCGTTTCACAACTTTACTTAACTTAATCCATAATATCACCTAATTCAAGTGTTCCCATAAACATTGAATTAAACCATATCACTTCTCCTTAAGAATAAGCAAATGTTATACGATACCAATAACCCTATCAACTACCCATCATACCACTTATGAAAGTCTTATCATAAAGACAGGGGTGGCCTAAATGCCTAAACTACCATGCCCCAATCTGAGTAAGTGCCACTCCCCGAACCAGATTCAACGCGTAATAGACAATCAAACAAAGATTTAAGTTTTCTTAAATTAAAGTAATTTAGTATGCTAACCTAGGCAAGAAAACAAGCAGTTATTGCGTACCTAAAATATTCTCTAACAAAGAAGGTGCAACTAGTCCTGAAGGTGTCAGGGAATCTGACAAAAGAGATTAAATCAATAAAACTTTAACACTAATTCAAAACAAGAACTCACACTAAACACAACATGTATTCTCACACATATGTAACTTAAAATATACAATAAGTTCATCTTAACTCTGACTTCCATATTAAATCCAAATATTTATTAAATTTATAAATCTATTTAAATCATGCTTAATTATATCAATTAACTTATATAACATTAAATATTATTTATCTATTTCATTTTAGCTCAAAAAGATCCATTTTATACTTGACTTAAAAATGCTTAACAAATAAAGCATAAGTTTCAACTTTATTTAAATCTATAATAGCTGGAAAGAAATAAAATTTGAGCATTGATACTTTTAGAATTTGCAAAAACTTAAAATATAAAATTGTAGATCTCTTTTTAGGCTTTCCAACGCAATTTGAATCACCTCCATCTGAGTTTGGATGAAAAAGTTAGGATTAAATTATAAAACAGTGTCGCAGGAAATTTTGACCGAGGAGATCACCCTGTTACTGTCGTAATCTAGGCTCTGACACTCAAAAATCATGATTAAGAAGATTACGGGCTACATTACACCGTAATGAATAGGGGGTCTTAACTTCATCTTTTCCTTGTCTTTTTACCCTATTTCAACTACTTGTTCATCACATACATCTACTAAATCATTCTAACGGCAACATACAAGATCAAAATCATATTCACAACCTTTCAAACATATTTTTCTCATCTTACATCATCAACCCACTTCACTAAACTCACTATATCTAATCTTATCCTCTACATCCATGCATAAACCACATATGTCTATCATTCATTCATTTTTATCACAAACCCAACCTAAATCTAGCATCAATATATCATATACACATAAACAACAATAAAAACAAAGAGGATAACAATACTCATTTTAGCATAAAAACTCATATTCTAGCAAAACTTCAAACTAACAAATATACATGTAACATAACAAATACATCTTAAGAAACATGAGCTTGTTTTATGGTCTTGCCACAATATAATGATGGTTTTACTTGAGAAAAAAGTAGGTGATACTTAGGACTTAATCATGTGAGGTATGGTAAGATGAAAATAGTGTTTTCGCTTTTCTAGACGGTTATTTTGGATAGTCTCATTTTTTACACTAATTTTGAAAAAGTTAGACTTGATATTTATCCATTTCATTGACTTTTGGGGCTGCAAGGTTAGGGCTTTCTTTGGCATGGGCTTAGGCTTATTTTTGGCTAAAAATCAAATGTTTGGGATTGTTTTGTTTCTAAAATTTTCTGCTATGTTATGAGAATGTATTAAGCACATTTAACTTGTTTTAAACAAATTTTCACTACTTTATTACTCTTAAAAATTCATAGATACAATATTTAATGAAATTAAGATATATCAATATTCAAATACATTAATACAACACATTACCACATACTAACACAGCTTATATGCTAGATTTTAAATGTTATTCTAACATAAAAAACCATGCATTAATACACATGTGAAAAATATAAATTGGAAATCATGGCTATTTCACTCCAAGACATAGATGGCGTTGCGAGAGCGCAAGTTTTGATGGCACTGTAGAAACTAGAGCCCGGTCAAGGGATTTGACTGGGGTAGACATTGTGGATCAGTAGAGTCAATATGAGCATGTCATATTAGGAAAAATGCAAGAGCGACCCTATTGTTAAAGGAATGAAGATGGCACAAAATGGTGTAAGAGGAGGCTGCTCCTCTGGTCGGCATATTGGAATAAACTGCACATACAACACAACCCTAATGTGATGCATATTGAGAAGAATATATGTGACAATTTGGTTGGGACTATTTTTAGCCTTAAGGGCAAGTCAAAAGACACAGATAACGTGAGACTCATCCTTTAAGAAATGGGTATTTGTTTCGAAGTACATCTGCAAGAACGTGGTGAATAAATGTTCAAGCCACCAGCTGCATATACACTATCGACTTGACGAATGAGGGAAGATTGTAACTCAATTAAAGATGTCAAGATACCAAATGGATATGCTTCTATTATATCATCTTGCCTAGGTGCTAATGAAGTAAGTTTTAAGGGTCTAAAGAGCCACGATTGTCATGTCCTATTGCAACGGATCCTCCCAGTTGTCATTCATGGGTTTCTTGATAAACAAATTTACGACGCTATCTATGATGTCTCTCGTTTCTTCAAGGAATTGACAGCTAAAGAACTTCATTTGAATTCACTAGATTCTTTAGGGAAAAAGACCATAATCCTAACTCTTTACAAGTTAAAGATGATATTTCTTCCTGCTTTTTTTGACATCATGATCTATTTAGTTGTGCATCTTCCAAAGGAGGCATGTATAGGTAGCCCTGCTCGGTATCATTGGATGCATCCAGTTGATAGATACATGGGAGTTCTCAAGCGAGTTTTAAAGAACAGGATAAGATCAGAGGGTTCCATTACCGAGTCATATGTTGTGAAAGAGAGCATTCAATTTTGCTCATTATATTTTGAGAACATGGACTAAAGAATAAATAGGCCCTATCAATAGTGGAACAAATCGCTAGAGGAAGCTTTGTCCTTATCATTTCGAGTATTTAGACAGACCATACATCTGATAAGTGCATGCACTATATTAGGCTCGGTCGACAAACTCAATAGAATACATTGGATAGTGTTAAATAATTCCGAGGAGGTGCAACCATTTATAATGTATGTGGTGTCATTTACATTCATTTATAACCTGATAACACTATAATGATACCATTTCCTGATGTAGACTACTAATGAAATTACTTTTAAGGAGTTCGAGCAAGAACTAATTGCACAAGGAGCACGCAATGTAAGAGGAATAGCATGTAAACCTTTTGCAGAGTAATTTAAAAATAAGGTTGTAACTTACCCATAACTTTTGAAACAAAGATTCACTGATATCTCTAAAGGTTAACTTCATCATTCTCATCCATTGTAGATTATGGAGCCTAAGTCTATCCATAGGTAGTAGATGTTAGAAGATCTAGAAGCCTTGGGGTGGGGCCTAGATATTCATCGATATAACTACAACGCTTGTGTTATGAACAGGGCTCAATACAACACAAAAGCAAAGGAGTCGGGATTAAGATCACAGAACAACAATGTATACTTCATTGGTGCATATCATAGATAAGAGATAACTTTTTATGTCATTCTCACTTAAGTTATCCAATTAAATTATGAAGGGTCTAGGCAAGTGTTTTTATTCAAGTGCATGTGGTATGATATAGATCAGGACAAAGTAGAAAGTGTCAACAGAGACCTCATCAAAAGCAACACAGTAAGGACATGGTACGATAATGACCCATACATTCTTAAGGACCAAGCGCAATAGTATTTTACCTAAAGTACCCAAGCAAGCGATCTGGCAACCGGAGGATTGCATAGAAAGTTATACTCTATCATATATTTACCCGTGGTCTCTTCTAATTGGAATCCATAGAAGATGGTGAATTTGATGAGCCACCTCCAATCGAGGAGCCAATGCAGCAGATGGTTGAAAGGTCGTAGATGATTCTAATTGATTGCATATTTAATGACTTAGGAAACCTTGCACCCTACCTAACCCATGTGAAGGTTGTAGTGGCTAGAGATGGGCAAAGCGGGTAAACAAGCCAATTCGACCCGGCCCACTTTGGCCCTCGCGTTAAATGGACAGGGCTGTTTTGGTCCTTTTTAAAAGGCCAGATTTTTTAGGCCCTGTTCGCGGGCCTAAATTATTATTTTTTATTTTTTTTAATATTAGTTTATGTGAAAATTAGAATTATTTATATATTTTAAGGTTTCATATATATATTGACGACTAATATTATTACTATTTTGATTATTTGTATATATAAAAAAAAGCTTTTAAAATGATTTATTAGATATTGTATTACGTTTAAATCAATAAATATGTATTGAAAAAAATGTTATAATACTTGTGATGCATGCATCCATACTTCTTCTTCCATAACATATATTAATAATCACTAAAATGTTATAATATTCTTGTTTTTAAACTTCTCCTCTTGTTGGCCAACCCCAACCTGTTTTATTATGTGGGTTAAACAGGCTGGTCCAATTCGGCCCGCTTTTAAATAAGCAAAAAAATTTTGTTCGTAACCAAAATTTTTAAGCGGGTTGGCGGGTCGGCCTGTCAGTCGCGACCCATATTTCCAGCTCTAGTAATGGCAAGGGGGATGATGAGTCAAACAAATAGAACGTATGCATGTTTTCAATTGTTTTTCTTTATCAGAAATGTTTATTTCTTGTCACACCCCGCCCCGCAGGCGACGGCGATGTGATGCCAAGGCAGACAATCACCACTAGCCCCCTAGTGATAATGGCCGACATCCACCCTCAGGTGAGACCCCAACCAATTGGTAAGAGGTGCTGCCTTTAGGGCAGGCAAAAGCCTTAGGTCTGGGGTTCGAATCCTAGAGTCTGCAGACTGGGTTCAACTCTGCCTAAGGGTAACAATACTTATAATGCCCATGATACCCTACAGGGCATGCGTTGGTTGGGGTCTCACCTGAGGGTAGATGTCGGCCATTATCACTAGGGGGCTAGTGGTGGTTGTCTGCCCTGGCATCACATCGTTGTCGCCTGCGGGGGCGGGGTGTGACATAAAAAAGCATCTTTTTATGTCACACCCTGCCCCGCAGGCGACGGCGATGCGATGCCAGGGTAGACAAACCCACCACTGGTCCCCTAGTGATAATGGTCAACACCACCATTGCATCATGGTGACCTCAACCAATGCATGCCTCGCAGGGTATCACGGGCACTATAGGTATTGTTACCCTCAGGAAGAGTTGAACCCAGTCTGCAAACTCTAGGATTCGAACCCCAGACTTGAGGCTTTTGCCTGCCCCAAAGGCAACATCTCTTACCAATTGAGTTGCAGCCCAAGCAGTATGCTGGTATGGTTTCACCTTAAATTATTAATCTTTCATTTTCCACATCCATATTAGAATGATGCACTAATATTCTTATTTGATTAAACAAGAAGATCGTTTACTGCACTGCTGACCAATAAGTAGGATAGAGAAACCGACGACAGTTAGGTCGAGCTACTCAGAGTCAGCCGGGGTAGGTGAATGAGCTAGGTATAGGGGTAAATATCGTATATGATCTTTCAAATGATCTACTTACTTGGGTAGGCCTTAAGGACCCACAATCCATAACAGTAGAGCATGATGAGGCCACAATGGTGGCTAAGCAGGAGGAGGCTGATATCATGAGGTCTGAGGCACCAAAGGATGTCTAAGGGGACCAAGGTGAAGGAGGAGTATAGGACGACAAGTCATAGGCGACCATCACCATACAGGATGGATATATGGGACTCATATGCTCATGTCCTAAAATGGTTAGGTTAGAGTTCTTGCTCTACTATAGAGCATCAATCAAGTTGTTCGTTTCGGGAGCTCGAGGTAGTCATCATTTCTAGAGGCCTATCAGCATGACATTATCTATAGAGTTATGATAAGTTTACTTTTTGTTAAAAACATACTTAGGAGGCGATTTTTGGAGCCTCGACCATTCGCTAAAACATTCAACCTATTTTTTATGTGAAAAAAAAAAATTGAACTACCAGAGAATTAGCGGAAGGTGCACAAGTGGTAGATAACATTGAACTATTTAACGAGTAAATCATACCATCAGCTCCGCTACAGACTGAAAGTATACATTAAATCTAAAGATGGAGGCGATGAAGTTGCTAGCAAACTACCACAGGGTTTTGAGCACCAAGCGTATGGGTGGAGGGCATTCATACACTTTATAAAGACTGATCTAGATTATAACGTATGATTCTTCATGTGGTCAAATACACAACAAGCTATCTGTTCCATTTGTTTACTTTTTTCAATCGTATAGCTTCAATCCATGGTAAACACAACAAATAGGAAAAAGCAGGTATCATTGCATAAAGGTAGTACGAAGTATATGCTTCAACATGCACTTACGAATGTAAGTATTATAACTACATGGTGCACATGTTTATGTTCTATATTTTTTCAGTAATTTTACTAATCATTTATTACAGGAGCTCATACTGATAGAGAACTATAGATACACACATTTGAGTATTTGACTAATCATTAGGAGTCGGAGGTGTCCCAACAAAATTATGTAAGCATATTTGATTTTCATATTCCATGGTAATATGCCGTATCCATCATTTTTGTGTAATTATATTGACACTTTCTTCACTTTGTATCAACCAGTCATACATGGCGCATAGGAGGAAAGAGGAAGATGATATTGCTGCTGCAACAGGTCAACAACCTGTGCTAGATCAGGTCATTATGGATGAGGTTTTAGGGCATAGATCCGCTTACCATCATGGCTTTGGATATGATATGTCGATAGATTGACACAGGATTGACTACTACGAGTAGCTACATTATGAGGATTTAGTGGACTATGAGTACAATACGATCAACCAGGAGCAAAAAATGGAGAAGATGCAAGAGCAAATTGATACGATGATGAACTATGTTCGCCCTCCTTCGATGTATTCCTTTGGGCAATACCCTTCATACCAGCAGGCTGCACCATACATGAGTACTTTTGTTAGTAGCCCAGATCCTAACCAACCTATCTTCACACCGTTCACACCAGGGGCACCTCATCTGCATCCTTACTAGGGTTTTTATGGGATGCTGAGCTAGCCATCTATGTTCACATATGCACCATACGATCCATCCCACTGGTCATCTAGCAGCTTCAGACAGCAGAGAGGCCCTCATCCTTCATTGGTTTCGCCTTATGGTCCAAAGGGGTAGATTTTGCTCAGTTTTCATGACAGGTACCTGCATTTGGATCGTACGCATTCCTAAGTGCCACTCAGCATCAGGTCTAAGTTCCACTCAGCATCGTCTCTACGCGTACTCCTGCACAGCCTTTAGCTTATCATCTAACACTAGCTTGACTTCCCCATCTACAGTGAGTTAGAGGACGTCCATTAGAGCACCAGGTAGCACTCGCCAACACCAATAGTAGTGGCAACAGGGCAGTCCGATTATCTATATTTTCATACACTATCGATGTTCATGTTATGTTGTTTCTATTTTCACTAGACTTCTCCATTGCTTTGTATATCCTGTGAATCATTATGATTTGTCATTTGTGTTGTTGGTTTATATGGACATATTCTATGATGATTAACATGCATGTTATTTCATGTTTACTTTTTTTATATCATAAAATTAAAATTATTTAATTTCAGAAAAATATTGTAAATAACGGATTTTAATAACAAGATTTTCATAAAATGTGTTACATTTACATTGGTATGTTCGATTTTATAAAAAAAAAACTATTATCAGTTATAATTTACATATCAATGTCAATTAATTTCTAATCATAGATGTAGAAAGAGGTAGTGCTTGTGATGATGAGACGTATCATCTCGGGTAATATATATGTTGCAGCTCTAAGGTGTAACATGGAAGAACTCATCTATTTTGCTTTGTCTATCATCGAAAGGAAAATGGAGGGACAATAGCTGTTGTGTTTGGTCATTTTTTAGACAAAGACGATATGCGACATGCTACATATGTGAAGCATACCTATAAAATGAAAAGTCTTACTTGATATATTTGATTTATCACAAATCTGTTGATGACTAGATTAGTTTTGGGTATGTATTATTGCGTGTCCTCTTATGTGGATTTATTTAGCATGAAGAAATGACTTTGACTAGAACAATCTAATTAGATTGTATGATGATTGACGTGCACCTTATTTCATGTTTCATTTTTTATATATCTTAAATTTAAATTTAATCAATTTCTAGATAATATCACAAATAACAAATTTTAATAACTAGATTTTTATAAAAACATGTAAAATTATTGTTGGTGTATTCAACTTTATAAAAAACAACTATCAATATGTAATTTACATATTACATATCAATTATTAATAGCATTATAAATAATAGATTTTAATAACAAGATTTTTATAAAATGCGCTAACTGTACTTCAGTGTGTTCAATTTAATGAAAATTTTTGTGGAAAAAAAATAGATCAAACGAAACTATAAATAATACAAAAATTATCATATTAAGATAAATTTATTTTTAAAATGCTCTATTGATGTAAAGAATTCATTTTATGAAATTTTTTCTTGAGATTTTTAAAATAATTCTTTGATATTATTTACTAACAAAGCAATCGAGGGATAAAATTTTTACATTTATATATATTATTTAGATTTTAATAATTACTGTAAATAAATAGTATGTAAAGTTTATTTGTAATCTATTAAAATAAATCAAATAAAATAAATCCCTGTCAAAAAACAAGACAGGATGTAAGATTTTTTTCAAAATTCACACGGGATCGATGGTGGGTGCGGTTTCCAGCCATGAGGCGAAAGTCGCCTCACTAAGTGGGATAATGAGGCGGATTTTGCCTCATGACTAGTATGTAGGGCAAAATTTGCCTTATAATCCTAGTCACGAGGAAATATTCGTCTCATACCTCCCACAATATATATCTTTCGCTCGTTTTTTTTACATGAGGCAAAATTTGCCTTGCCATCCTAGTTACAAGAAAAAATTCGTCTCATACCTCTTACTAGATATATCTTTCTCTCATTTTTTTTCCGTCCTATGCGACGTCTTTATTTTTATTCCTCTCAATTTGTTCGATTTCCACCTTCTTCAATATGTTCAATTCTCTCCTTCTCCAATCTGAATATGTTATTCCTTTTGTAATCATTTAACTTTCATATATAATCGTCCTTCTAAGTAATTATTTCTTTGTATTAATTTAGAAGGTTTTGATCAATTTGTTATTATAATTTCAATAACATCAAAATCAAGGTAATATTTTATTATTATTACAGTATGATTTTTTTTTCTTTTTAATTTGTATTTTTATATTATTTAGTGATAAAATTTATTTAATGTTTCAGGTATACGATGATTTGAAATGTATAATATTTATATGAATATAATTATATTAAAAGTATCATAATATCTTCATTGTTTGTAATCTTTAAGATAACAAAAATATGATTAATTATGATTATTAGCATAATATTTCTAATAAAATATGAATATAAATAAATTTGTAATATAAATTAAAAAAATAAAATAATGATTTAACTCATTTTAATTGTGCCAAACCAAAATTTGATTGTTTTTTTTTTTCAAATATATAAGAGGTGAAAATCACCTCATCTAGATAAAATGAGGCAAAATTCGCCTCGTATATGGCTAGGTGCCATGTCACCCAATGAGGTGAAACTGGCCTCACTACATGTCATGGCAGCCAACTATGTGTAAGGCGAAACCTGCCTCATTTGATCTAGATGGGATGATTTTTTCCTTTAATTTTACTTCAGGCGAATTTCGCCTTGATTAAATTTAATGTGGCGAATTTCGCCTACTTTTTCTAAGACAGCTGTGTTTTAGATGTGAAATTTTAAGATGAAATTTTTGCCTTAGTAAAGCTGCTGAGTCAAAATTTGTACCCTTTTAGGTTAATAAATTTGCCTCACAAGCTTAGATTTTTACTAGTGTGTTGATTGAACTGGCCACTTCATGGGTGGCTTCCTCCAAAGAGTGTTAGCTCACTCTCCACTTGAAGCTGAAGCCTGGTGCATTTACTGGTCTTACTAGTTGGCCAAACGTCTTGGTCAAATGAACTTCCAGATTATTACTAACTCGAAAGAAGCGGTTGATTTAATCTCTACCGCCGGGGATCAATTTCACATTTTACCATCATTTGTTGTTGCTTGCAAGGACTCATACAAGACGAGCCAACCAAGGAGCCTATAGAGGCGATGCCGGGAAATGATAGGTTGCTCTCGTGCTTGTATCCATGACCTAGAAGATTACTAACCAGGAGTTGTCTATAAATAATCCTAATGCCTATCTTGTCTCTATGCTCCTAGTGGATCTCAGTTTCTTTTTGCAAAAACTTGTTTCTATTTATATCTTTTCAGACTTTTGCCAATGTATTTTCGGGATCTTATACACTCCCCCATGGACAACGGTGTTTGTACTCTGGATGGTCATGGTTACAGACCTGTGTAATCAATTTTGCCTTAAGCGTTTGTATTTCATCTGTTTCTATATATGTATCTATATTTAATCTACAACTATATCTTATTTGTATTTTATTTGTATCTAGTTTATTTGATTTTTTATGAGTAAAATTAAAATATCCTGAAATTTTCTTACAAGTAAATAAAAATAATAATATTAATAGCTAATAATAATTATGATGGAATAATATATGTAATAACAATAATGAATAGCAATAATAATAATATACAATAAATATAATAGGAAAGTTTTCAAGAATAAATAAAGTAGCACAAAAATTAGGAATATAATATTTACGAGAGCAAATAATTTAAAAAGAGAAATATTAACAAGTATGTATCACATGTCATAAAACAAGTAAGTAGAGATAAAAAGGACCTTAGGTAATAACTTACTTAGTCAATAAAAGCCATGAGGAAATATGAATAAATTATATTTCAAACGTTTAAGGCATCCTATCCTCATATAAAAGTCTTAGTTTCCTCTTTTCTCTCTTTTCTCATTCTCAAAATTTCTTTAAAAAATTTACTCTCTAAACTTTCATTAGAAGAAAAACACAAAGAAATTTCTCTCTTTAGGATTTAGAGATCCATACAAGAAAATTCAAGAGAAAAAGATAAGAACAATTTCCTAATTTTCCCTAATCCTTTAATGACAATACTAATGCAAAAGTTATCATAGCATAATCAAAAATCAAGAAGAAGGAGATGTGCTTAAGAAGCTTTCACAACAAGTAATCCCTTAGTTGGTGGTAGTAGTAGTTTAAATGTGTTTTTATTCTCCATAGGTAAGTAATCTAACTTATAATTCATGTGTTTATGTTGTTGTGAATGATGCTTGAATAATGAAATCATAGATTATATTGCTAGATCTATAGATGTGAGAATAAATCATGACGATATGATTTGTAAATTATAGATCTAAGGATATACTAAGTTAAATAACATCAAATAAATATGTTCATGATGATTTAGGATCAATGATTGAATGATGTGATCAAAGATTATATTTAAAGTTAGTTTACACCCTAGTTTTCTTTAGAAAGTGAAATATTAAAATTAATAGGAAATTATTTCTAATCAAATAAGTAAGGAATGATTGTAAATAATATACATTCATATTAAAATATTGAATTTTAAGGTCAATAATTAAATTTTTTTCATAGGAAATTATTTTAATAAAACAAATATAAATAATCACTTGTAAGTCAACAATCTAAATAGAAAATTTGAGGAATATTAAATATAATAAATAATACATAAAACTTAGACTTAAGATTTATTAATAGTTGATATAGCAGGAATGAATGATAGTGTTGGTAACTTAAAACTTATTGAGATACCTTCTTATATAGATTATTGTTTTGTGGATCACTTGTTATCTATTTGTGGCAAGATTTCTTATTTGAGTATAGGTAAGCAGTGACTTGGGTGTTGCTTGCTAGGATAGGTATCTTAAAATGAGTTAATACTTAAAGATGGCCTAATTTATTGCTTAAGTATGCTTCTATCATTTAATCTAGTCCAAAGAGCAATCACATTGCGTAGCGGTACCAGCACAGTAGTTAGGCACTTAGGCCACCCTTTCCTATATATGGTACATCGAGGTGGCTCAGTAGGTAGCTGATAGGGCAAAATTATCAGGGTAACATCTATTTAGATTAAAAAAAAAGTAATATAGTGTAACTCACGTTAATAAGACCGACTGAGCTACATTATATTATGGACTGTGATAGGTAGAGATGAGTAATAGTTGTGAACCTTAGATGAGGCTCTTTCAAAACCAATTCCAAGTAGGCATAATTATCCATGACCACATAATGTTAAATTTAAAACCATTATAACGTTGAACCTAAAGATTCCAAACCTTACTATCATAATGTTGAATTGCATGAGTCCAAGACCTCCTAAATATATTGTTGAATGCAAAGAGTTAAGACTTCATGGTTGTATAACATTAAATTAGAAGTTTTTAAGACTCATTAAACAATCAAACCTATAGGTTTCAAGATCACAACTAAACAACTCTTTAATTCTAAGATCTTGTAATGCTCTAATCTGAAGGCATTACAACCTGTCACGTATCCTCACTAGGTAAGGACATGTTAAGGCTATTATTCTATTAATCCACAAATTTAGTCATGTAACATCAAACTCTCATATAAAGGGTACCTGTTTAAAATAAACATTTCTTAATAATAAAACTTTTGAACAACTTAGTTGGCAAGAACCAAAGCCAATATGATACAAACTTAAAACGTCTTAAGGAAAAGTCTCATAAAACATTTTCAAAATCATTAAAATAAACTTTATAGGATCTTCAACTTTGTCTATCACTAAACAAAAATATTTAAACATTAGCAGGAAAATTAAATCCACTATCGTCATCCTTATAATCCACAAAGATATCATATCCTGATAGATCAAAAACTACTAGATCATCACATGTTTCTGAAAAATAAAAAAGAGTGAGCATAAAGGCCCAGTACGCCATATCACAAACATATGCACATGAACAGACATCATACAAAATTCACATGCAAACTAATAACATATGCAACAAACACAGGTTATTATGTTTATTTAGTCAGGCAAGCAACATAGTTTAGAGCCATCTGCAGCTAGTACTAAACTTGGAGTGACTCATGGCTCCGTAAAAGTAATCGGTATCAAAAATAGTAATATATACATATATTGGTGTTGAGTATTCCCCACACGCCCTAGGTACCGTACTGGTACCACTGCTAAACTATCAAAATCATCTATGTGCACGACTCCACTTAGCATAACACTACACACAGATCATCAGGATATCGTCCTAATAGCAACGGTCCTCCCAATCTACTAGACCTAACCAAAGACAAGAAGCACATCAAATTTAAAATCGGATAGCAATTGGTCAGTTTACAATTACTAAGCCTACGATCACAAATAACAACAAGGTAAGGTTTACCTGAAATCACTTTAGGAACAGAATTCCTAATTTCACCAAAAACATCTTGTCATAATCAATTACTCAATTAAAATATATTTTCACAAAATAATCATAAATCCGTCATCATCTAAATCCTAAACTAGAAAAAACTACAAACCTTAAATTCATACACACCTTTCTCCCTTGAATGTAAAAATTACAGAATCTCCAAAAGGATAAGGTTTCTCTAAAAAATCCTTCAAAAATTATGACTTCCTTTAATAAAAATTAAGCAACTCAGAAAAGACCATACTTTTAGATAACCAAAAGAATAAAAAAGATTTAACTTACATATCTCTTGATACTTGTTGCTCTTTGATTGTAGAGAACGAAATCTTCAACAAGAATCATAGGGTTTTTCTCCAAAGCCAAATTAACTCCTTTCGAAACCAAAAGAAAACTTTAGGAAGAGATCATCCCTTTAGATCGCTAAAGAATTGAAAAGGATTAATCTTACCTAATTCTTGAATCTTGGTCTCCGTTGATGCACATATTACAATTAAAGAGAGGTTTTTAAGGTGTTTTATTGCTCAATAATGGTTTTAAAGAAGAAGGAATAGGTTAAGGTTATATAAAAACTTGGAAATCTCAACAAATTTCAAACATGTACACTGGCATGAAGGCTGGCAGTTTTGATACAAAAGCTGGTGACCTAAAATTTAAACGACAATTTTATAGTCGTGAGGGCCGGCCCAATGCAGGTGGTGCACGAGACCAAGGTCGGGGGCATAGAAGCATAAGGCTGGCGGCCTTCCAAGCTCTATCCTTTGACACAACATATAAATATATATAAGGGTAGATCATAAAACCCTCTTATTTTTCAACAAATGGCACTTTTGCACTTCATTATAAATTATTTATCTTTATATTATAGATCTTAAGGTCAAAATCCATCAAGCAACAATTCCAAACAATCACATTGTATATAAAATTTAGGGTTGATTATAAAAACATGGCATGTGTTTTTGTTAGTTTGCAAACACATGACTTATGTTAATTTGTTTTGTTGACAAATAGATGACCCAATTTTTATACAAAAGTCTCAATATTATTTAATAATTTTAGAAAGACACATATTAATATTTTGTTGATCATAAACATTAATTTTCAATTTTTTTCAATTTTTTCAATTAAAAAATAATTATTAATAGTTTGTTGTATTTTACTTTATTTAGTAATATTTTTTATTGAATTAGTTTTTTAGTCTAATAAGACTCTAACACATGTTCCTCTAATAGTAATTAATTATATTGAAACTTTAATATGAAATTCGGATCACCTATTTATCAAAAAAATTAACATAGGTCATGTATTTGCAAATTGATCAAAACACAGGTCATGTTTTTGTAAGTGACCCTAAAATTTACAATCAAAATCCTAAATGTACTTGCATAAACAACAAGCAAGCAATGACCCATGTACCTAGACTATGATTAAATTTTTTATCAGATTCTGACCAAGGACCAATTTATAATAGAAGATCAACTTAATAGATATAAATCAATGCTTATACACTCTTATAAGTTATCCAAACATCTAGGAGACCGATCATTAAAGTGACATTGAATGATAAGTTGACTAGTGTAGTGGTTAGTTTTCTTATTCATGCTAAGATTAATCTAATTCAACAAGGTTAAGCCTGTAACCCTATTTAACCTAAATTTGAAAATTTGGGCTCTTTTAATGTTAAATAAATTTCCAGGTTTATCTTGAAACAAATAATTAAATTTTCAATAGCTTCCAAGGAAGAAATCATTTATTACAACCTAAACTTATCCTTTTTCTAGATCAATACCTTCATATTACAATCTACTATGTGAATCCATTTAGAGGTTTTTTTTTTTGTCAAATAAAAATTTTGCGATGGCTTCAACTCCAGTCACCACCATAGGAGATCATAGCTACCCTCTACCAGCGGCGTAACTTGCCAGTTGCATCCTAACGTTGATAAAAACTGATCTCATGACCTTGGGCACAAGAAAGACACATTTGCCTGCAGCACGAATCAATCTCATGACCACTGAGGGTCATGGGCCAAAGCCTTACCAACTGAGCCAATATTTGTTGACCATTTAGAGGTTCTTAGTTCAATGTGATGTATAACTTATTAGAGTTAGGTTTCATTATAAATCTAACCTTTTATGTAGTTCAAAAATCTGTACAAGACTCATTGTTTGGTGACTCCCATAATGGCTTCCTTTAAAATTTATTAAGTTATTAAGATTTTTCTATATACTTTTAGCTAAAATATATTAAACTATTTGTATGTACTTTTGATTAAAAGTTATCAATGATTAGGTGAAATTAAAAATCTCTAGAAAATCAAATGTAATGAGTGTCCTTAGTTTAAGAAACTTTTATCTCATGTTTGGTAGGATTGTAGTCCTTTGTTTGTAAATATCAACCTAAATATATGGCTGATTTTTTGAAAAATGAATATGAATGAGTGCAGAACCTTTCACTCTAGAATGCTTATCTTCTATCTATTTCTATGTTATCTATACCCATTTTACCATCAAATGGTATCAGACTGTAATTCTTAAGGGACCTAGGGAAGAAGAAAAGGATGTCAAGCAACAAAAACAACTTTCATGGAACTAGACCTCCTCAATTTACAAGGGAGAACTACCATATATCGGCTATAAAGATGAAGGCTTATCTCCAAGCTTTGAATTTATGGAAAACAATACAAGATGGAGTAGAGCCAACACCTTGATCGAACTCTATCACGAATCAAGGCATATGAAGAGCAAAAGGCTAAAAAACAAAGAGCTTTAACTTGTCTTCATTCAGCTTTATCAAAAGTTATATTCACAAGTGTCACGCCCCGAGGGTACCCTAGTAGTAATAAACAAGTTACACTTGAATATTATCACTAGATTACCTTCAGAGAATGTCAGGTTTTCAAAACAACAGGATCTTTTAAGTTGCTTGATAAGAAATAACAAATATATGAGAGAAATGATTTAGTGAATAACCATTACAAACTATTACAAACCATATATCTCTGTTGAAGTATACAACTAAATAATCTACTCTAATAGTACATAACCATCAACTAAAATAGATCTGTAGACTTCTAGCTTCAAAGCCTTACCGGAGCCATATTCTGGATGTAACTAACCAGGGACGTAAAGTGAACCTGAAAAGACTGTAGGAGTATGAGCGAAACACAGCTCAGTGAATAATCAGACATACCATACATCACACAAGTCATTAACAAATCATATGCAAATGCATTCACTCAACCATATGCACAGATATAAGTTTGGGATGATCTGAATCAAACAGGAAAAAGATTTGCTCCCTCTTTTTAATGGGTTGAAGAACAAAAACTCAATGACCCACCTGCCCAGAGAGAGACTAAGTACACAGGAGAATCAACGATTTCTCGTTTTAATATTATCACTTTGAATTTAGTGGCTTCCACAAACCATCTCCTGCAATCCCCTTAGAAACTCCCTAAGTATTAATCATTTCAAAGCGATTCTACGGGCGACGTTCTTCGGTGCCTTTTAGTTCCTCATAGGACCGCCAGACCAAAGAGAACCTTGGAAGACTCACACATTGGATCAACAAGCAAAAAACAGAGATCCGAAATATTAATACGTGCAGGCTGTCACAACCATATATGCAATAATGCAATTCGTGCAATGCATGTCCATATTATTTGGTTAGTCCATAATTCTTAATCAAATTCGGGGTAACCATACATTACACACAATCATCAATATACTACTGCACAACACCAACCATTGCGTTATCGCTTGTATAAAGATATTTAGCAATCATACAATCAGATCATATCATAATTTCAACAAACACCCATTGGGTTATCTTGCATTACATATTCGATATTTACAACCACAACAGTACAATATGACTGAATTACTCACCTGCTCATACCGACTCAGTCGTAGTAGTCCACTGGTAGATCTTCTAATGAGTCAAATTCACCTATTTAAAACAAAAATATTCATCAATACAATCTAGCTAAATTCCTCATGTGCCTTGTGTCCTAGACTCGATATTAATACTTAGTATTGTCTTGTTTTCTATTTAATCTCACATAATTGTTTGGTTATTTTTAGAAGTCATATTAGTCAGGAAATTAACTTATTTCAATTTCCATTCTTATATATTTTATCTTGCTAAAACAAATATTAGACTAATATTACTCTAAATATTTTTTAGTTCTAGGGTTTCAAAAGTTAATAAATTAATTCTAAATAGACTTAAATATTTGTATTAAAGTCACTATCTAATTATATTTACATAACAAACATATATACATACTTAGTAGATATATTAATATATATATATATTAAATTCGGTTTAGGTCAGAAAAGCTTTCGTTGGAAAAATTTTAGCTGTAAGCCCGCTCAAGGCCGCCGGCCTAAATCCCCAAGTGCCGGTGTAAAATCATTTTGAAGAAAAATTTCGTATTGAAAGCACCGGTGTTGAAAGCTGCCAGCTTACAATGTACGCCGGCCCTACGCCGCCGGCGTAGATCTCCAGGTAGACGGCTTACGTTGAATCTTTAAGTGAAAATTATTTTACGTAGCCTCTGTTTGAGTGTAAGCCGCCTGTAAGCCGCCAGCCTATCCATGTAAGCCACCGGCATACATCGTTTACACTGCCGGCCTGAGGCAGTGTTGCACTGTTCATCATCTTCCTCCTGGGTCGATTCTTTTCTTTGATTTTACATGTTAGAAACTTACTTAAACTACTTCTAAGAGTTGATACATCATATATAAGGATATTAACAACTTTTAACACGTTTAAACACATAAATACATAGGTTTCGATTCTTTGAACATAAGGCTAGGGTTTTGAAATTTTAACCTCGTTGGAGCTCTTTGAGTGCAATCCGAAGCTTGTATTTGTGTTTAATAAGTTCCTAAGATGATTTTTAAGTCAGATACAAAGCTTAGATTTAGACAAAAATAACTCGAGTTACCTCAACTTACTTTGAACTCGTTTTTGAGGGTTTTTGGCTTTATTTTCCTTTGATCCGAGTTTAGGTGTTATGATCTATTTGTTCTTCGTTTTCAGTTCGTTTTGGTTGATGTTTGGGAATATTTTCGGACTGGAATTGAGTAATTATGGAGTTTGTTTGCTTCTCCATTATGGTTAATAAACACATATATATATAAAAGAGAGAAGGAGAGGTTGCGGCTGTTTCTCCTTCGTTTTCCTCCGAATTTCATCCTCCTTAAGCTGTTATTTTCACAGCATTAAATGTGGATATGAGTTGTCAACAATTGATTGGTTTGGTAGTTGTTTTTTTTGACAAATTTTGGTTAATTATTGAGAAGTTTCGGCTCCTTCTTCCTCTTTGCATTTCCACCGAAATCCAGCCGAGATTCATACATATATTATATTAGTCTACTTATTTAATTTAGTTTTAAGTTAATTATACGAGTTACACGGGTATTTGTTAGCTAATATTTGAAAGTTTTTGTACAAAAATATGAGTATAAAGTTACACAAAACACTTAGTTTTTCCAATAATGCAAATTTAGGGTATATATATATACGTAGTTAATCATTCGTATAATTTTATCTCCCGCGATTTGGATTTCTTAAGCTCATTGGGTCAATTTTTTGTTTCAGGCTCCGATAGCTTAAGAAAACTCAATTTAGAACAAAAGCGTGATCCGATTATTTATTTGAAGTTTAGATTTTGAGTTATTTGTCAGTTTATATTTTCATTGTGTATTTAAAATCTTAACGGTTTATTTTTGGATCATCGTTTTCTGTTTAGGAGCATAAATAATCATTTATGCAGTATTGGGCTTCATACATAAATTAAACTATATTTATATCTCTAGTTTTGATACTGAACATAAATTCTTATTAGTAGCTTTTAAATTTAACTAGGGATCTCAAAAATTAGGGTTTAAGTCTAAATATAAACTCATTACTACTCGTTATTATAGTATTGAATCATTATCGAGTAAAAAACAATCATTTAATCTTTATATACCTTTTAAGCTATGGTATACTAGATTTCGGGTCTAGATATTAGTCATATCTTGAATTAGTTATTCAAGATACAAGATCCCGTTTTCGATATTAACTAGGGTTAAAGAATCTCTTTATTCGATTCATAAATCTTTCATTTATCCAAAAATCTAAATTTTAACCTATTATTAGACTTCAATCAGAATTTAAATCTATTATCTAGTTTATATAATCTATTATAAAGTCGGGTATTAAGGTGAAAAATTTCCGGGGGTTTACAACAAGGATTATGACAAGTGATGACATGTGAATCTCCAAAGTAGTATGGGATAAGCTAGAAGAATGTTGAAGGTAGCGAAAGAGTTAAATCAGTTAAGCTCCTTACTTTGAAAAGGGAGTTTGAACTATTAAGAATGAAGGATAGGGAAAATGTAAAGGATACTTATCTAAGTTGCTTGATCTAATTAATAAGATCAAGCTAATTGGAGAGGAAATTATAGATACGAAGATTGTAGAAAAGATTATGATTAGTCTTCCAGCAAAATTTGAAGCAAGAATGGCTGCAATAGAGGAGTCTTGTGATCTTAAAACTCTCATTGTAGTTGTACTAATAAGTAAGTCGCAAGCCATGAACAAAGAACTCTTATGAGAGATGAGGAAGTTACTAAAGGAGCTTTACAAGCAAGGCAAAAAGGAAATCAAGCTAGAAAAGATGGAAAAAAGCTAGTGGGTTCAAATCGGACAAAGGAAAAACTATGGCTAGTTTAAAAAATGTAGAATATAAAAGAAAGTTTCCACCTTGCAACTCATGTCAAAGAATCAATCATCTAGAAAAAGATTGTTGGTTTAAAAGAAAACCTCCAATTCAATGTAGATATTGCAAGAAACTTGATCATGTTAAAAGGAGTTGCAGGATGAAGCAAAAATGAGATCAAGAAAAAGGAGGCCAGAACAAGAAGAATAGACCAAAGGAAGCTTGTTTATGGTCACTCAAAACTTTAACTCAACACCCTCAATATGTTGATAGTAGCTGTACAAGCCACATGGTAAAGGAAGAAGCCATTTTTTGCAAATTGAATAGATTTATCAACAATAAAGTGAAGCTTGGCAATAGTGTTATTATTTAAGCTAAAGGTATGGGTTCTATTGCTATCCAAACTAATCAAGGTATCAAATAGATTCACAATGTGCTTTATATACCTTGTTTAGCTTAAAATTTGCTTAGTGTAGCTCAGATGCTACAAAATGGATATTCCCTATTTTTCAACGGTAGTTGTTGCTTCATATATGATGTTAAAAATAATCTTTTTGTTGAGTTGCCTGTGGTGGATAAAACCTTTCTACTCAATTGGAGTTGTGTCAAAGAAAGTGCAAATGTTGCTAGACTGATTGATTCAAAGCTTTGGCATAAATAGTTTGGGCATAACAACTATGATTCGTTGGTGAATGGTTTACCTGAAATAGTGAAACCTGATGGAGTATGCACTTCATGTCATATGGGAAAGCAACATAGGTTACCTTTTCCACATTCAAAAACTTGGAGACCAAAAGAGAAACTTAGACTAATTCATACATATCTATGCGGCTCAATGGGGATAGAGTCCTTAAACAAAAACAAGTACTTTGTTCTTTTCATTGATGATCTAACGAGGATGACTTAGATCTATTTTATAAGGTACAAATCTCAAGTTCTAGAAGTTTTTAAAAGATTCAAGAAGATGGTTGAAGTCAAATCTAGATGCAAACTCAAGGCTATACAATCTGATAATGGAATGGAGTTTAATCCAAAGGAGTTCAGCAATTTTTGTGAAGCTAAAGGAATACAATATTAGTTGACTACAACCTATATCTCTGAGCAAAATGGGGTTACCGAAAGGAAAAATAGAATTATATTAGAGATGGTGAGGTGTCTATTGGTAGAGAAGAAGTTGCCAAATGAATTTTGGGCAGAGGCTGCCTATACTATAGTTGATTTACAGATAGATCACCTACTACTACTGTGAAAAATATAACTCCAATTGAAGCATGGAGTGGGTTAGGCCATCTGTAAAGCATATGAAGGTCTTTGGAGCTTGTTGTTATGTGCACATTCCACTTAAAAAGAGAAGCAAGTTGGATGTCAAGTCATGAGTTGGAATTTTATTGGGTTATGCAGCAAAATCAAAGGGGTATAGGGTCTATGATGTGAAAGATAAGAATATTATAATTAATAAGGATGTACTTAAGGATGAGGATTCATATTGGAATTTGGAAGAAAAAAAATGCAGCAAGGTGAGAAAGAAAATCAAAGTGGCGTGCTTGCTGAAAATCAAGAAGAAAATGGGTGAAGCAAGCTCGTAAGTTGAATCTAATGATTTTGATGAACCCTTAGCGGGCAAAACAATGTCACTTACAAAAATTTATGAAAAATGTAATGTGGCTTTCATTGAATCTTCAAACTATATGGAAGCAGCAAGGTATAGAGGCTAGGTTCACGTTATAAAGGAGGAAATGTTTATGATTCAGAAGAATCAAACATGGGAGTTAGTGAAGAGGCCTGATGAAAGAAATGTTTTAGGAGTAGAATGGGTATATAAGGCAAAGGTTAATCCTGATGGGTCCTTGAACAAGTTAAAAGCAAGGCTTCTTCTCAGAAATCATACACAACAATATAGAGTGGACTTCAATGACACATTTACTGATAGCAAGGCATGACACTATTAGATTGTTAATTGCACTTGCTGCTCAAAATAAGTGGAAGTTGTTTCACCTTGATGTCAAGTCAACTTTCCTCAACGAAGAGCTTAATGAAGAAGTTTACATCGATCAACCATAAGGATTTGAAGTTAAAGGGAAAGAAGAATATGTTTACAAGCTTAACAAAGCTCTTTACAGCTTAAAGCAGGTCCTAAGAGATTGGTACAACAAGGTAGACAAACACTTGATAAGTTCTGGTTTTAAGAGGAATGAAATTGAGTCCACTCTTTATATTAGAAAGATAAATATGGGAATATGTTGATTGTGTCTTTATATGTTGATGATTTACTAGTGAACGGGAGTAATGATGTGCAAATTGGCATGTTCAAGGCTGAGATGTAAAGTATTTTCGAGATGTCTGATTTAGGGGAGATGCATTACTTTCTTGGAATGGAAATTCTGCAAAAATCAAATAGGATTGTAAGGTTTTATCTACTCCTTTAGTTGCAAATAAGAAATTAATACAAGAGGATGCTAGTGAATTAGTTAATCCTGCAAGCTGTAGGAGCTTGGTGGGAAGTCATTTGTATTTGACTATTACTAAGCATGACCTGATGTATTCAACTAGTCTTTTGTCAAGATTTAAGCAAGAGCCAAGAGAAAAGCACATGGTAATAGCTAGAAGGGTCCTTAGATGTGTTAAAGGGACTCTAGACTATGGAATTTAGTATAAGTCAATTGAAAAAGGATTGTTGCAATGGTTCTGGTGTTTTTTCATGGAGTTCTAAAAAGCAAGAAGTGGTAACCCAATCCTCTGCTAAAGTAGATTACATTGTAGCTACCGGTGCTACAAATCATTATATTTGGTTGAGAAATCTAATGGAGGATTTGAGCATGAAGTAAACTAATGCAATTGTGATATAGGTAGACAACAAATCTACAATTTCAATGGCTAAAAATCCAATGTTTCAAGGAAGATCAAAGCATATGAAAGTGAAGTTTCATGCATTAATGAAAGCTAAGGCAAGCTAAGAAATCAAGTTGCTGCACTGTAACTCAAATGTGCAAATTGCTGATATATTAACCAAAGGTTTGCAGAAAAGGAAATTTGAAGACCAAAGACAAATGCTTGGAGTATTTCAGAAAAATCTTTAGGAGGAGTATTAAGTTATTAAGATTCTTCTAAATACTTTTAGCTAAAATATATTAAACCTTTTGTATATACTTTTGGTCAAAAGTTATTAAAGATTATGTGAAATTAAAAATCTCTAGAAATCAAATGTTATGGCTGTCCTCAGTTTAAGGAACTTTTGTCTCGTGTTTGGTATGATTAGTTGAATTCCTCTGTTTGTATATATCAGCCCATAGATATAGCTTATTTTTTGCAAAATGAATATGAATGAGTGCAAAATGTCTCACTCTAAAATATGTATCTTCTATCTATTTATATGTTTATCTATACCACCATCAAAATCTCACCTTCAATTAAGCAATAGGGTGGGTAGGATTCAATTCATATACTTAAGGGTAATTTGAGAAAACCAATCTAACTGCCTTTGTTCCTTAAGCTACCATTGCAACCATTTGGATAAATTTCATATTTGGTACTTAAACTTTACTAATCTACATAATTTAAAATTGTAAAGTTACTATCTATAAACCTTTAGAGTTTATTTGTAATAACTAAATAAGATAGTTAATTGCAAAAATCAGCCAACTCAATTGACTAATTGTAAAATTTGTCAAAATCTATGTAGTTGATTTTAAAAATAGATAAAATTTAGGTACTAATTAGCACCTTTAAACTTTAGATAATTAATTGTAAAAATAAACAATAGTTAAAGTATCAAAATGTGGCAGTTGTCCTTGTAATTTTAACCTTTATATGGAAAGGGAATTTGCTTAGACCCAAGTGACATTGATTAATGAGTAAGAAAAGGTAACGACGGAAAGAGTTGGGTTGAGAGTGAATAATCGTACGCCACGAGTTACAGGAGAAAGAGTAGCGCCACCAGGGTTAGGACGGAGGACTGGTAAAATCTCTTTGGGTTTCCACTATTGAGTAATGGTTTAGTAGGTACACATATAGGAAGCGGATTAACGCAATTTATCACATTGCCCTGCTTTTATATTATTTTTAGGTACATTTCATCTTCCTTATGACATATAACCAAATTTGAGAGCTGTATTAAAGCTTAGATAGAAGTATTTGAACTAGATTCACATTTTTGAGACCTTGCAAATTTTGGAAACCAATAAAATTGAAACTTATTCAATATCTTGAACTTATAAACAGGGTACGTACTTTTAATGTTAATAACGAAATAATATGAAAATGTAAATCATACTTATGAACTTAAACTTTTAGATCAGTGTATTATCATGCTAATCTTATTATGAGTGTCTCTCTATTCTTATAATATCATACCTAATTTAATTATGCTATGTATTTATAAAGCATGAGGCAAAAATCTTAATACACAAGGTGATTTATAAAAAAAAAAAATACACATTATGTATATATAACTTATAAGTTTAATCTTTGGATAAATTGGTTGTGGTCTTAAATTTGGTATTATGTAAACTTTCTTTGTTTTTGCCTTTTTTTTTTTCCCACCAATAAATACTACAATTTTAGGGATGTGGGAAATTGAACCTGAACCTCCTATTATTTGGGAATCAATATTTATATTATTAAGTTTTTTTTTCCTTTGCTTTTATCCTTAAAAAAAAAAGAAAAAAGGATTATATTATTTTCTTAAATTATTTATTCAAACATCCATTTTCAGCTCTAGTCTTACGAACTCTTGCCGACTTTTATGATTAGGACGCCTTAATGCAAAAGGCCGACAAACCTACTAGACCCAACGGTCAATAATATGATTTTTGTAAGCAAAACTTAACGTTATTGAAATTTGAATGGCAGGTATTTGGATCCTCAATGCGAGTCCTTTTCAACACCCAAAAACAAAAGGAATTGGCGAGGTGTAAAACTAAAACATAGTCCGCTTGGGGACATTAACAAAATAACACCTTTTGCCCATACATAAATACACCAATGGATACCTGTAACGTAACAAAACATGAATTGAAATTGGTGAAACCGAAAGAGCAAAAGTGTGAAGGTTCCTGAACCGTAGACTAAGGCAAACTTCTGATTTGTCGGTAAATACGGGAAAGACCATGGTAGGGATGACGTTTTTATGCCATTTTTATAATATTATGAATTGATTCAAACCATATTGCGTACCGATTATAAATTCAAAAATCAATTTAAATATGATAGGATAGGATTAATCCATATATAATACAATCTCAATGATACTTATCATCTTGGTTATAAAACCAAGTTGGTTATTTATAATAGGGCTAATATCACAAATGAAAATAGATAATTCGGCAAAATAGATAATTAGGTACCGGAACTTTTAAATTGATCAATTTAATACTTAAACTTTAAAATTAACAAATTTGATTCTTAGAAAAACTTTTCATATACGTCAATAGTATCTTACTCAAGTTCTTTCAAGTATTAAATTGATTAATTTCAAAAAATTTTAGATGCTAAATTAATCGATTTTAAGGTTTTTTAAGTACTAAATTAATCAATTTTAAAGTTAATATACCTAATTTCATATTTTGTCAAAATTAAGATATCATTCGCTAGATTAAACCCTTTACAATATCTACCTACATTATATTTGTCGTGATAAAGCAGGTTGCCCAATTTGTTGAGTTTAGTGTTGAATTTTATATACATATACATATGTATATTACTCACCATATAATGTTGTAATGATTATCCAGGATTCACGTAGTCTAAGTTCTTTTCCTACCTTCACTTTTATAGAAACCTAAATACTAAATCAAACGTCATCCCTAAAGACGAAAACGATGCGCCATTTGCGGCCGTGCGTCAAAGTCCAACAAGAGTGCAGATCTTCGTTAAAGTCTCTGTCAAGGGGCGGTTATTTAGTTAATCTGGTTAAATAGCAGTTGGTGGTCTAGGCTTAACCGTTGCCATACGTGTCTGTGTTCTGTCGACCTTTCATCGCCAAATCCATGTCGCACCGACCAAAAGACGAAATTGACATCGTTATCATAATCCAGATATATTATCTTCTCTTTGGAAATCTTAAGAGGGTTCAACGCGTTTGGACACTTTTTCTTCTTTTTTACTTTTTTTTTTTTTTCATGTTTTGAGAGCTAATTGGGTGTTGAAAGTTCGTTATGATGTCTTGCAGTCAAAAGAAGTACACCTGGCCGGTCCTTTATCCGATATTAGAACCGTATGTTGTCTATCTCGATGGCATCAACGCACAGGTGTCCTTGCTCCGAAACTTTCTTCCTTAACAAATTATTATTATCCAAAATGGTATTATTAGGCAATTACTAAGTTAATAGTTTGATTGTAGAATTCTTTCAATCATTTCTAGATCCAAAAAGAAGTATCAATTCTGGAAATGACCTCATTTTGATTAGAGATTTACAAATTGTTTTTCACCGAATTCCTATCATTTTTGTAACATTTGAATTACGAGCTAACTCTCATTCTCGTCAAGAAGATGATTCATGTTAGAAACAAGAAGTGTATCCAAGATGAAAGAATTGGGTAAGGCACACATTAGTTCACATGCATAGCAATTTAGTTAGCCTACACGACACCAACGAAAAGTTCAATGAAATTCAAGATTCATTTTAAAGATCTGAAATAGTAATTAACAATATGCATCTATTAATACAGACAAGTTAGATGCAGATTCCATCATCTTCTCACGATAATTCTCAAACTAACAAGGGCCAGTCATCGTCCAGTTATCCAAATTCTATTCAAGATAATTGGGAAAGATCAAAAGGTCGAGTTTGAAATGAAAAAAAGTTTGATAAAGATCCAAATTGGTGATCTTTAAAACTTAACACTTTGTTGATTTTAGAGAAGATCCAAAGGAATAGAGAATTCTAGTCACTTCTTTTTCATTTCAAGAGAAGCCATCTGTTTGTATTGTCCCTTTCTTTTCCATATTTTATCTAGTCTATTTTGGTTTATTTTTATTTCATCTATTTGGCATCGAATGATTTATATTTGTCTAAAAAAATGCCAAAAAGATAGAGATAAATTATATACCCCTATCTGAAGATTAAACAAACAATAAATTTTGAACTTATTTACCATTTACTTTATTCATTTTTTACAAAAATACAAATTATAATTTTCTTTTCGATTGTATGAATATTTGGCTAATTCTACTTCACATGCTTGAATTTTCGGTTTTAACGCTTTACATAACTAAGTTTTCATTTTAAGCACTTAGCATACCCAAGTTTGTTTAAATATTATCATTGTTAACTTTAACGTTAAATCATTAGAAAAATAAAATTTGTTAAAGAAAGCGTTAAAAATAATAGCATCTTAAACCCAAAAACCACCTTCTATCTTCCACCACCAAAAAAAAAAAAAAAAAAATCTGATCCTTAGAATCTAAAACACCCAAAATCATATTGACCCACTCATAATCACAACAATTCACCTTGCATTAGCTACCTCAATTTGACCCACAACTCCAACAATGAGTGTTAACAAGGGGGACAACTCAACGAACTGAGTCCCAATTTGAATTGAAAAATCCCAATTTAGACTAGTTACTCAAACATATTCCTATAGGTTTAACAACTCATTCAACGTACTATTTCTAGGTTGAAGATAAAATTTCATAACTTTCTTCTGTCTATCCGTTTAATCATCAGGCGCCTGTCATTTTCATTGCATTTACGTGCATGCCTTGTGTAATTCTCAAGTTATTTACACTGGTAAATTTGTCCAACGAAATTTTAAGCGAACCGGGTTCTTCATGAGGATTGATGAACTCGTGGTTGATTTTAAGGAAAACAAAATCTTTCTTGGTTGGGTTTGCATCAAATTTGTTTATTGATACTTGAGTCGCATCATTTATTTTTTCTCTTTGATATTGGATATAAATGGTTGAGCCATGGTCTATCGCAATATAGAGAAAGAAAGGATATCGATGAGATGTAAGTAAGAAGTTTTGACTAAGAGATGGACTATCAATAGAGTCATCTACTGAGGCCTCATCTAACGAGTCCTAGGTATTGTTATGTTGAACCCGGGGTCCTAGAGATATATATATGCCTTATATGTTCTAGTTGTCATCTGTCCTTCATCGTCCCTGACCTTAGTTAATATGCGCCATTTGTTGAAATGGTAGATGGTGCTCCTTGGCTTGGGGGTTTAGGAGTAATGATACAGTTTAACGTGTCTCTTTAACCATTTCTTTTATTTTTAAGACTCAACAGTAAGTTAAAATGTAATTTATATTTTATAAATTGGAATAGAATCATAATTTCTCCTAATAAATCTACAAATTAAAATCTCACTCAGTTTCCTTTCAAAAATGCATCTAAACACAATAATATTATTAGAATTCAGAATTGTGATTCCATTTCAAGTCTATTCTAATATATTACATACGTATGTGATATTACAGTAAAATGTGGCATGTGACCTTAATATCTAATGTTTAAGAGCTATAAATAAATAAGATGGCTATTTTTTTTATTTCTTTTAATATAAGCGATTCGTTTCCGGTTCAAACGGTTTAGTTCGATTCGGTTCAATCCCTCAAACTAAACCATAACCGTTTAGACTATCCCTAAACCAAACCACAAACCAAACCAAACCAAAATATAAAAGAGCCACATTTTGAGGTTTCTAATTTGGTTTTTCGGTTCAATGAATAGCCCTATCTGTGTGTTACACATACACACATAATGAAAGGAAATAAATAAACACAATTAGTACAATCAACAACCAACACACTCCACCCCTACTTTTTATGGTATTTAGCTTCAGTAGAGAACATAGACACGATAGATTACTTCTTAGTTTTCCAAGAAAGCAAGGAAACTCCAAGAAAAACATAATATTTAGATAATATTTTCAATCATCAACACAAGAACCCCAATCCACATCACAAAACCTAGACAAATGAAGTGAACTATTAGTTGAGAAGAAAAGAGCAGAATTAATAGTGCCCTTCACATACTTCCCTACTTGTTGAGCTACATGTAAATGTGTAGTACAAGGCTGAGCAACACACCAACTCAATTGTTGAACTGAGAAAGAAAGCTTCGGTCAGGTCATTATAAAATACTAGAGTCGACCAACAATACAACAATATATACTTGGATTTGCCAACAAAGTCCCTAAAGTATAATCAAGTTCCAAGCCTAAAGGAAAAGGTAAACAACAAGGCTTTGATCCTAAAAGTCCAGTGTCATTAGGAATATTGAGAGCAAACTTTCTTTGATTGAGAAGAAAGCCTTCTTTCTTATGAAAGATCTCAATCATAAAAAAAACTCTAATGTCACTGAGGTCTTTGGTAGTGAAGGCATCATGAATTGAAGCCATAATAGGAAACAATAAAATCTTCGACAATTAATATGTTATCAACATAAACTAAAAGAACCAGAAAACCAGTTAAAGTCCTTCTAATAAAGAGCGAATAATTGCCTTAAAATGGGTAAACACCAATGAAACAATAAACTTGGAACATTCAAGATTTCATTGTCTAGAAGCTTGTTTTAGTCCATAAAATGACTAAACAAGCTTACAAACTTGCCCAGATTGAGCCAAAGAATAACCACGAAAGGTTTCATACTTCATCCATAAAGCCATGTAGGAAGGCATTATTGACCTCAAGTTGATGCACATGCTACCTTTGATTATTACAGCTAAAAGAGACTAAACGAACCGAATTTAGTTTAGGATCAGGTGAGAATGTGTGAAGATAGTTTATGCCCTCCATTTAAGTATATCATTTTGCCACTAATCGAGTTTTATATCGCTCTGTAGTACTATTCGATCTATGTTTGATTTTATAGATCCACTTTGAACTAATGGCTTTGATACCATCTTGAATTTGTCAAGATGAAACAAAGAACGAATTCATTTACTAGAAAAGTACACTGAAGCTTTGAGGAAGAAGCATTTTAGATGAGAACAAAGCACTAGGAATGAAAGATGAAATGTGCATTCTATTCAATTAGTTAGTTCTATGCAAATTGATATATATATATATATATATATATATATGACTAAAGCACATGTGTGTCACACTCACACATACATGTGTAATTATGACTAAAGCACATGTGTGTCACACTCACACATACATGTGTAATGAAAGAAATTAAAAAAAAAAAAAAAAGACAATCAGTATATTCAATAAAGGTAGTAATTAGAGTATGAAAACCAGGAAGTGAAAATTCACGTGGGTTAGAAAAAAAAAAGTATAAGATATATTAAACATTGGAAAAAAATTTATATTTATTTTTGTTAAAATGAATAATATAAGGGATGGATAAGTCCAAACAAATTTATAGAAATTTATTGAGTGACTAATTTGAAGAGATGTATATGGGTGCCTATATTTCAATATTATTGGCTTCTTATACTCGGGAAACTCACCATTGACTTCTTATACATAGTAAACTCACTATTCATATATACGGATGGATGGAACTATCAATGCATAAAATTGTGCATTGAGGAGGTCGGCTAACTTTCTTAATGATATCCAAGATAGATATGGTCCATAGGAGTTAGAGAATTCTTGAGGGAAGTCAACTAAATTAAATCAAATAACTTCTTCAGAGATCATCAAACCCAAATTGGAACGCGTTCATAGGGAGAGGGTTTTTGGTCCTTCTAACCGATTGTTTTATGAAGGGATCGAAACTAGAAATAAGAAGGGGAAAAGGAAGAAAATGTTATTTTTTTTCTCCCATCTGTAAATTGATGGACGAAGGATGTGTTTTCTCTCCATTCATCAATATTCTAAAACATTGGTGTTTTATATATTATGTTCCTAGAATTAAGTTAATTTAGTTAGGTTGATTCGATTTCTAGAGCGAAAAAAAAAATTATTAGTGCAACAATTTAAGAGTAGGTAATTGTTTCTCTTTGAGTGTAGATCCTTACTTCTATAATTGTCAAAATTATAAGTAAAACATACGATTTTATAAGTTTATGATTTTACATATTTTCTTTTGGTTAAAATGGATGTAAAATTATTTAAATGCAAACTTTAACTGGAATTATGAATTTATATGTGTAATTTTATACGTTTACAATTTTATCGTTTTTATACAAATTTACCAATTATATTTTAATAAGCAATAAAATTGCGATTTTGACAAATATCCTTACTTCTCAACAACCATGCAGTGGACCATTTTGCTCAAGGCCTGATATACACACACACCATACTTGAATTCAAGAACAGAAGGATAAATATATTTTTCATAATAGCATACCTCGTTCATAACGAGTATAACAAAATTTACGAAAACAAAAGTTGTTTTATTATTATTATTAATATTATCAATAACAACGACAAACCACAACGACATGAAAAGTAAACATAAACTTGACCATGTCAATCAGGCTATTATAGCCTCAATTACAGATTAAAAAAAAAAAAAAAACATTGAGATAAATTTTAAAACAGGAATTCCACTTGAGAGATTCCTCCAGTACCATCAACCCAAGGAAGATCCACTGTCACCTTACCATCAGACCACCCAAAAACCACCTCACTTCCATTCACTAAACATTTCCTAGGACACCCACTTGAATATCCCAAAAACTTCCCTCCACCTTTGACCCTAATCTTTGCCTTAATTGCACTTCCATTAGGGTCCACATACTCCAATCCCTGTATTGTCCCTCCACTGTTGAACATGTTGACAAGCCCAATTGGTGCAAAATCAATGTTGGGTCCAATTTTCTTAACTGGCACAAAGGTGAATATCTCAAAAGTGGATGGTTGGATTGTAATTTGGAAGGGGTCAGATTTTGGGGTCATTAAGTGTAGTTTTTGAGCTTGGTTAAGGTAAACTACAAATTTTTGGGCAGCAGCCAATTGGGCCGTCTCGTTGTTTAGGTCCCACTCAAGGTCATTGAGGTGCACCGAACCAGACATTGGCTTGTAGCACTCAGGATAGCCCTTGATTCTTTGCTCTTTGGGGTCCCATCCAGCTCCTTGGCAGTTGAATGCACCAACCACGCCTCCAAACTGTCAAACATTTGTTCAACATGCACACTATTTAGGCCTGTTGTGAAATTTCACTACTTTCTTAAAGAAGAAGCAATGGAAAAAGGCTTAGTATTCTCGACGGTGATCATGACAAAAAATTGGGGGGACCAAATAATCTTTTTTTTTTTTTTAAAGAAAATAATGTAAATGGAAAATAAATCCATATTTATTTAAATTTGATTGATATTTAATTTTGCAAAAAGGCACATATATACTTGTACTTTTTAATCTTATTTTGGTAAACACACCATTTAAAAACGATATAAAAAGGATATGGTTTAATGTGACTGTCTGCCCTAAAACTTTTGAATGCATATAAATATTGTCGAAGGACTTAAAATTGTCACAATTTATAAATTTTTTGCATTGATTTTGGAATTTGTGGTTTTAGGTTTTTCCTTTTCTTTTTTTTTAAAGTAATGAAGTGGTAAAAATCATATTTTTGAAAGTTTAGGTCTTGATCTAAAGCTGACAAATTTTTTTTTTCCTTTGGCCAAACTACAGATGACTAATTATTTGAGGTAATTACATTTATCTCAAAATTTTTTAACTTATCCATCGAAAATATTTTTTACATTTTAATCCGTGGAGAATATATATATATATATATATGTAATATATATTCGGGGATCAACGCTCTAATAATTTGCCTACGTGATAAATTAAGAGCCCTAAGTTTGCTAAATCTTAATACTTTTGGAGCCTAAATCGTTTTCAAAATTAGTCTAGTATATCAAAAATATCATATCAAGTGTCATCAGCATATAAAAACTTTTAAGGCAAATTATTTGTAGTGTATAATGATAAATAATCTTACCTTATGTTTGGTTAACTGAAATAGTAATTTATTTATTTTATAATTAGAGTTATTTTTTAAACAAAATATGTTTTGTTTATCAGAAATAGTCATTCTTCCAATAAAAGAAAGGAACGTCGATTCCTAATTGATATTGGATCTATTTCATATTACATGAAATAAACATTTCATATGGTAGAATCTCTTAAAAACCAAATGAAAAAAGAGTCATTCCGTGATAGTAAAGATAGAATACCAATTTTATTCCAATAAACCAAATGCAACGTTACAAAGAACAAATCCAAGAGACATCTTTTTAATTTGTCCTATTCCGTGAACTATGTATTTTATACGCGACAATAAAAGTTAGTTAATATCACGAATGGTATCTGAATTTTGAAAAAAAATGTAATTAAATATCTAAACTTTAAAATTGATCAATTTAGTACCCAAAAAAACTTTTTATGTATGTCAATAGTACCTGACATGATGCTTTTAACTAATATGATAAAGATAATATTGACATACATAAAAAGTTCTTTTAGGTACTATATTCATCAATTTTAAAGTTCTGATACTCAATTGATCAATTTTAAAATCTAAATATACAATTACATATTTTGTCAAAGTTTAAGTACCATTCACAATATTTACCCTCAAACTCATAATATGCTATATTGAAATATAAAATTACTGGCCAAAAGACCTATAAAATTTAGTACCATCTTTTTCCATTTATCTAACCAATAAATCAACCATACTAGTTGTAGTATCTCATAATATATTTATATATCATAAGGATTCATTATTTAATTTTATGATTCTATTAAGAAATGGTTTAATCTCTCCTCTAATGGCTAGGATGGTTATAAAAAGTAATATAAATTAGATTCCAATAATACCTAGAGTAACCCATATTACCTTGTCAATCAACTTATCCAAAATTATAGAACTTTTTCTATCTACCAACATACATATAACATGGATTAAAAAAAGAAATATTAGTCCTATTGGTTATTCAACGTTTTAAATTTATACCTAATCACCATTCTATTATTAAAACACTTATAGACCGTTCACTTGACATGAATAACTATTCATTCATTTCTCACTAGTTGTCAAGCCGCTATTAAGATGTTGCAATGATAACTCACAATGAGAATAGAAATTCATGTCTCCACCCTCATGAATTGCCATTAAATTGTTAATTTTTTAATTTTTTTCATAAATATCCCTGTTTTGAAAATATTGCCTATATAAATATCTTTTCTTTCTAATAAATACAAAGAACATCATATATATTTTAGATTCTACTCTAATAATTATTTGTTTTACTTTTTATAGTAAGTGAACATTATAATAATCATTACAATCTTATTACATTCTCTTTGAATTGTAATTCTATTCCCTTTTTGTTTTACACTGTGAAGGAATGAGCCATTAATATATTGAACCAACACCGCAGTACTAACAAAAAGAAGAAGTCAAAGGAGAACAACATTGAAAACCACGGTACCTTATTAAAGTTCCAAATCTTAAGGATTGTCTTCTTATCGAAGAGTGGGTTCTTGAAAAGGCAGTCTCTCGTAGGGAGTGCAAAATGTTGGCACTTGGGAATGGTACCATCCGGGAACACCAGTTTCTTTATTAGATCGAAATCGTGACCGCCCACAGAATCACTAACATAAATGGGTCCACCACATATAGCCCTAGATCCTGCATGAAACTTGGCACACAGGTGATCTGATTGAAACATGTCCCAGTCAGGTTGGATGATCTGACCCATCCACATACTGTTGTAAGCACAGTGGATCATATGCACCCCTTGTAGCCAATAAACTCCCATTGGGTCCCCGTTTGGATCTTGAAACCAAAAATCATCACCTATATATATGTTGTGCAATTTACAAGTTAAATCAAATTTCTCAAGCGAACTCACCAAAACTGAAAGTTAATTCCAATAATATAATGAGTTGGTTTGATGAAATACACCATGATACAACTAATAATACTTAATAGTTGGGGTTCATTAACTAGATCATAGTTATCATTGTTAAAATTATAAGTTAATTCATTTTATTTTGTAAGTTTATAATTTTATAAGTTCTTTTAATAATTAAACGAATACAAAAGTGTTTATAGGTATGCTTTGTTAGATTGATAGAATATAATTTATCCACGAGTATATCGAAGATATGATTATTTTCAAATCCGATTCGTGAGTTTTCAAATTTTATTATAATTTATTTAAAGAATTCCATTAAAGGTTGTCAGAGCCTTTTTACAACACCAATAATTATCCTTTAGTGATTTCTTTCATCCAATTTAAGGATAAGCCATTACTAATATTATTACAACACATTATCATGTAAATTAGAAAGAATAATTTGGAAAATCAGCAAACGTAACTCAAAATGGGATAATATATGTTTCTTACCTACTCTCCCGAAGGAAATCTGCCTCGTTCCAAGGAGGAAGAAGTCATTACATTGTTGCATGCTAGAGATGAGTCCTGTCCCTTTGAAGTTTTTCGAAAGAGAATTGCTTAGCCCTTTGTAGTAAGCTTTAGCTAGATCCACTCTGCCTCCATAATCTTCACAAATATATTCGAGATCCTACAATCAAAAAATTGAAAGATATTGAATTGGATTAGATATAAAATCATTTAGGTATAAATTTATATAATTTTATTAATTCGCACGTTTCAATTCTAAATAGAATAGTGAGTGTGAGAACATATGGATAAGGTGGAGGGATACTTACATGAATAACATCCACTTTAACTCCTGTGATCCCGACTTTGGCAAGATAAGAATGCATGGAGTCATAAAAATCATCAGCTTGACTTGGATTAACAAGACCAATACCACCTTCAATGATCTTGACCACAGCAAGATCGGTCATGGTGCCATCAAGTCCAGGAGACAGGTTGCAAGGAACCACCTTTGAATCCAGATGAGTGCTCCCTGTTCTCACACCACCCCATGCACCACAAAGAGCATGCCACACATAAATATCGTCCAAACCTTTGAACTTAGTCCTCAGATCCCTTGCAAATGCCTTCATCCCATAGTTATCATCCTTGCACGAACAGCCTTTACACCTTTCATTGGGAATTTCATTCTCTTCATCATTCCCAAACATGTCATCCAATTCCAGCTTTAGTTTCAGGATTTTTGATTCATGTTGTTTCAAGTTGGCCATCCCGGATTGAGCTGCCTTGTCGCGCTCCTTCTCAGCATGCTCCAACTCAATTGCTTTGGCAATCAACATCTTTGGCCTCTTCGGATCAAAGGATGGTGCCTTAGGGCCCAACATGGTACCACCTTTGTATTTTTTGAATTTTTCGCATTCTTCAAACCTGTAAAGCCTGGCAGTCATTTGGGTACCACCAAGGACAAGGTTTTTGGCATCCGAATTCGGGTCCTGCCCGTCTAGGCTGATGCTCTGCCATCCATCATCGATGATGAGGAACCTTGGGGATATGCCGCCGTCGGCAAAGTCCTTAACACCATGCCAAACACCATTAGGATCAACCGTCAGGTAAAAAGCATCCCAAGTGCACCAGCCAAATTTGTCGACAAGTGAAGGGACAGTTTTTTCCTCCAAAAGCTTGAAGGTGTTTAGATGGACTCTTATTGCACTATAAGCCTCTTTCATCACATTATACGGGTTTTCGGACACGTGAACATAGGCTATTGCATTGAAAGAGGACGTTTTCACATGGCTAGAGCCACTCTCAGCACAAATCATAACATGACCATCCTTTCCAGGATGAAGTGCAGACCTAAAACTGCCTTCGATTATGGGTATGATCACGACATAGGAATTTATCTCAGGGACACTTATGAGTACCCATTGAGATTCCATTTGCAAGTCAGAACCAGAATGACCACCCACATGGTAGACCACCAAGTTTTGAACCTGAAAATGCTCACGAAATCCCTCCCCATGAATTTTCCTAGAGAGTTCATCAGCCTATCAGAAGGGTCCCGTTTCGAGAACCCAAGAAACCCACCCCTATTCGATGCGGATTGGACGCGGCGAAGCAGGGGAAGGGGCGCATCAGAGGATTGGGGTTGAGGAATATGATTGAAGAAACATTGCTAGGAACCTCAGAAAGCAATGGAAATCCTTTGATGATGAGCTTCCCATTTGATAAGTTAAACCAATTCTGGGAACTGTTCAGTTGCAGGACATTGGAAAGAAGAGTGGCGGGTTCGTTTGGAGGAGCCATTAGATGACAAGAAAAATATCAGAACAGAGTTTGTAGTGAAACTAGAGATAAGCACTCGAGAATTCGACAAAAACTTAACTCAAGGAAAGCTAATGATTTAAGTTAAATATTGCAGAATACGAGGACGCAGCCTAGTGTCTAGTTGTCTAGTGATATTATTCGCTTACACAAATTGTGGAAGTTGGAAAGAGAGATGGAAGGAGATTCTGAAAAAAGCTCAAGTTGAATGAAGGAGTTCTTGTGACATGACATGATAGGATTTGTGATCTTGGCCGGGTATATATAGGGAGAGGAAGTTGGTGTATTTGTGCAAGAATGAAAAAAAAGTTTTATCTAATGTTACGTGTACGTTTATATGAAAGGTATATATAAATATCTGATATATATGGAATGGAACAAGGAGTTATAAAAACAATTGTGATTCAAATTTTTTTCGTACACTATCTTTCACAATTGAAATAAAATCGTAATAAGACTTTTATCCATTAATTTAAATTATAATATTAAAAAATTAATTTCAGTATTAAATTGTTCTTTTCATAAAATTAATATTATAATTAACCAAAAACCTCCCTATCTAAATTGGTCGGTCAACGACCAGTATATGCTTATTATAATGGATGAATGCCTTGTCTGCTAAGCATCCAAGTAAATAAATAGAAAAAAAAAATAAATAACAAAGGAGACATGGAATCAATGAGGTATGTTGGATGGGAATTTTGGGCGGTTGGATTTTGATTGGTCATCGGGATGCTTTATGCCATCCTCTCTTTTTACTCTAGTAATTGAGAAAGCCCAGCTGAGAAAATGGGCCCAAAAGAATGGGATCCTTCATGGCTGTAACCAAAATACCAAATATTCGTCGTTGATGTGTTTACGATGCAATGAGAGACCATCCATTAGTCATCTTGTCTTATTAACCCTATTTGAGAGCCACTTATGTCACGAGTTCAGTACTTCATATGCTTCCATATGGTATTTAACACTTCTAAAATAATGAGGAGGACTAAATTCACCCTATGACAATTATATAAAGTATTTAAAAAGAAAAGTAAAGAGGAAAACTATAATATATGGACTTTCTAGAGTCACTAGGATATTCTGAAAATATCTAGAACTTTTAATGAATCTTAAACTTTGGTTTCTCTAACAAATGAGCCTTGTGTCATGGCATGAGTCTTGAGGGTTGGATGGAAGTGTTTTGCTAAGGCGTGTAACGTTGCAAGTGGTAGTAATGGAATGGTTTGTTCAGGGATGGATGATAGGAATCAACAAGCCCGATATTGTTGGAAAGGAAAGCAAATTCAAGGCTAACACAAAAGATTAAAACTTCAAGCCTCATATGCCAACCTTTAATTTTTTTTGTCTTCTCAAATTTCTTTTGTGGCTTTTCAAATTTCTTTGTTTTTATTGATTTAGGAATTATTTACAATTATATTTTTCAGTTAAGTAAGTGCTACAATTATGTTTTTCAGTTATGTTGTCAATTAGGTAACTGCCACAATTATATTTTTTCAGTTACGTAACTACCGTGTAATAAACCTATATAAAAACACTAGTAAACACTCAAGATAGATATAAAAGTTTTTATCATATTTTTGAGATATTTGAGAGCACTTTCAAGTGTGAAACCCTTTGTGGTGATTTTGAATATTGAGTTTTGATTCTCTCTATTCTTGAGTTCTTATCAATTGTCGTGTCATATAGAATTGTGGTGAACCATGTTATTAGAGTCTTGCGATTCTTTTAACGTCGTGATTAATTTATAGATCGCAGTCCCTATCATTCTATAATCTAATCACAAAACAGTGTAATTTTATTGTTCATGGATCCTATTGAACAATAATTTTATCCATATCATTTCTATTGGAAAACCTTATCAAAATTCAACCCCCTCAAGCTCGGTCAGTAGATTTAAATTTGAAAGTGGGTTGGCCTCTTTGTAGCCAACTTGTTAGAAACTAATGTTGCTCTCCATATGAGATTATGGCAGGCCGAAACTAGTCAAATAATTAGGCCTCTAAAACATCAGAAGGATTGTGGCAACACCAAGATGGTGCTACTTAAGAGAAGGATGGGCTCACAACAAACTTAGGAATAACAGGAAAGAGAAGATTAGCTCACTATCTAGAATGCAATTAAATGATAATGTAAAGGATGTTTAAGCATCGCACAAGCACTCCTGAAGGGGAGAACCTCCTCTCCCATGACAAGTGGTATCAAAGTAAAAGTTTCAGCTCTATCAAGCCACCTAAATGCTACCCAATGTATTTAATGTATGGGTAGTTCTTGTTATTAATGTGGCTTATGTGGATTAAGTTCAAGGTAAGGAGCAGCCACCAAAGAGAGGACATCATTGCTAAAGGGTAGCTGCGTTATGAGTCATAGAAAACAAGAATTTGCCTGAATTTTGTTGTCAGTTCCACTCATGTAGATGAAGCTCAAGGTGAAGAGTGGTCACCAAAGAAGGACGTTGTTACTAGAGGGAAATTGTGTCATGAGTCATGGTTGAAGTAAGAATCTGTTCATCTACTTCAATGAGCAAACCCTACTATTGGGTAACTAAACAAAAGGCGATTTCAAAGAATAGAGAATTGAATTAAGGCAAGAGGAAGCTAGTGGAAGCCCAAAGTGCTAATGGGATGATCTTGGGCAAGTTGACGATAGGTGTCAAATATGGTTAAAGATCTTGAGGGAGTGGGTAGTGGCAGCAAATTTGCCTCATGATAAAGGCATCATGAGTTTAAGTATAGGAAAATGTCACGATCCAAGTGTCGATGGCCTTGGGAGAGGTGCTTTAACATGGGCATATAACATAACAGGTGGCATTAGTACAGTGATTTATTCAAGGAGTAGGTTTTCTTTAAAGGTGGATTTGGTATGCCATGAGCAATCTAATCAAAAGTTGATGCCACTCTCCAAATGAGGTTAGGGCAGGCTTTAACCAATTGGAATAGTTGAGCCCTCCAAACATAAGGAGGATTGTGGTAATGCCAAGATGGCGCTCCTTAAGAGAATGATGAGCTTGAAAACAGACTTGAGAAGAACTGGGAAGAGAAGGCTGACTCTCCATCTAGAATGCAAGTAAATGTTAATGTGAAGAATGGTCAAGTGCCACATAAGCACTCCAAGAGAGGAGAACCTCCTATGCCATAACAAGTGGTATCAGAGCCAAAGTTTTAGCCTTAATGGTCCACCTAAATGCTATCCGTTGTGTTTATTGTGCAGATAGTTCTTATTGTCATGTTGGCTCATGTGGATGAAGCTCAAGGTAAGGAGCAACCATTGAAGGAGGACATCGTTCCCGAAGGGGCAGTTGTCGCGTGTCAGGATTTGAAACAAGAATCTACACAAATATAGGAGAAAGTAATCAGTGGGCAAACCCTTCTATTAGGAAACTCAACAAGAAGCGATCTTAGAGAATAAAGGAATGTGTGAAAGCGAGAGGATGCCTTTAGAAGCCTAACGTTCAGGTGGGATGATGATGACGGGTATGGAATAGGTATAAATATCTTGAAGGAACGAGTACTGGAGGCAAATTTGCCTCATCACAAAGGCATCCGGAATTTATGTGGGGAAGAATGTCACGATCCAAGTGTTAAGGGCCTAGTGCGAGTGTTTAACTTGGGTGTATAATGTTGCAAGTGGCATAAGCAAGGTAGTTTGTTTAAGGAGTGGATTTACTTTAAATGTGGGTTTAGCCTCCTATAAGCAAACTAGTTAAAAGCTGATGCTACTCTCTTGATGAAGCCATGACAAGCCTATATTAGTTGGAAAATTTTAGCCTCCTAAACATATGAAAAATTGTGGCAATGACAAGATGGCACTCCTTAAAAGAAAAATAGGCTTGGAGTAGACCTAGAAAGATCAAGAAAGAGAAGGCGAGCTCGCCATCTAGAATGTAAGTAAATTCTAATATAAAAGATGGTCAAGCATCATATGAACACTCTAAGAGGGAAGAACCTCCCATCCCATGACACTTAGCATAACTCATGGGCCTAGCCCCATTGCATTCTCTCATACTCAATCTAGTGAGATTACATTGTATTCTCATCATGGAAGACCTAATGATGTCCTCAATCTAGTAAAGTTTCAATTGGTTCTCAACTTGCTTTATTTTCATATAAACATTTCCAAATAACCATATACTTAGACATCGACGTGGCTCCAAGGAGTTGTGGCCCAAAATCGGCCAGCCATATACGTATTAGGTTAGTTCATTACCTATTAAACCAGCCAATATTTATTTTTTATATTTAAAAAATAATTTTGAATAATAAAAATATATTAAAAAATAAAATGACGACAAAATTAAAAATAAATTTAAAATAAGTAAAGGAAAAGTTTAATTTAATATATAATTGGGCCTAAAAAATAGTTTTTAGCCCTTGGTTAAAATAATAGTTCAACATGTGCATTTATGTATACATAATAGTTGTGAAATTAGCAACATGGGACTGCAGAATACTCAATATACAAGCAACTCTCATAAAGAGAAAAAGAAGACTCACATTGTTAAGAAAGAAAAAATCATTATATTTAAACATTTATAAAAAAAGCCCAACCAAGATAACTTTTTAAGCATACTTATCACTTTTGTTATTAAAAACAATAACATATTTAATCTTGTGAATAGTAATAAATTTTTTCTATTCACATGAAAAATAGTTTAAACATTATTTTTTCTTTTATATTTAATTTTTTTTTCTACTTTTCCTTTTTCTATCTTTTTTTTTTTTTTTAATATTGGCTAGTTGACCTAGCCCACTCGATGGGTCACATGGATCTAAGGCTTGAACTTACCAAGCTTTGACCCAACAATTCATTGGGTCATTGATGGGTCGTGACTTGTATGACCTGATGGGATCAAAGGTTAGCTCGACCTATATCAATGTCTCTTACTACTTACCCACTACTCATCTAGGCACATAGAATGTCACTTCTTTAAATTTTTTTCTAATAAGATTCAATCTAGGTCTAATGTTTTGCTTTATTCCCTTCGTAAGTTCATTCTCACCTCTATCTTTTGAAGAAAGAAAAAATAAAAAATAGATTCCTTTGTTGACCTTGAATACATCTCATCTAAATAATTTTCATAATATTGCATTATAACTAGTTATTTATGCACGGAAAGAAAACTACTAATGGTTCCATCAATTTCAAGAGCAAGGCATCTCTACCATAGAAGGTAAATGCAACTTCCATCTATTGATCAATTCCGTTTGACTTTAATACCATATTGTTGCATAGGAATAAAAAGACAAAAGAAGAATTCTCATTAGTCCATTATGTCCATATGCATGAAGGCATATTTTTTATGGTGCAGACAGAGGAATTTTTTTAATGGAATTTAAACTTTAATAAAGTAGCATGCGAGTTGATCATCCTTTTTTCGTTTGAAGCCTTTCTTAAAATACATTAACTTCAAAATATTTAAAGGAAAAAAAAAAGGAACATTTGAGCTAAAAATCTTTTTTTTTTTTAAGTTTACTAAAAAATTAAGGAGAAAATGCAAATAACCCAACTAAGTTTTTATTTGATGTGGATGTACCTTTTGAGTTTGTAAAAATTGCAAATAAACTCTCTAAATTTTAATAAAATGACAAATAACCTTAAAGGTTGCAAATAACTTATAAACTTTGAACTTGATATTGAAACACTCTTTGAACTTATAAAATTGTACTTTAGTAACTTTTTAAATTGAACTCAATATATTGTTATAAATTGAAAAATAAACTTTTTTCATGTTGCTAACTTATCAAAATTTAGAGGTTTATTTGCACCATTATTTAAAGATTCAAAACTATACTTACACCAAGCTCACAAGTTTAGATGGTTAATTGCAAATAAAATTGTTCTAGTACTTATTTGCCATGCCTATGAAAAAACATTTAGGATTTCAATATACCTCTAAAGATATTTAGTCTTGAAAAGCATCTTTCTAAAGATTCACTAGGGTGAATAGATATTTCATTCTCTCCTTGTGCTATATGAAATTATTATTTGGATGTTTAGTTGTTTTTGAAATACCAAATAGCAATTACGCATGGATTGTTATTATATAAAATAATCAATAAAAATTCATATCCCCATCTCACAAAGTTGCAATTATTATTTAATGATTTATTCACTATCTTTTCACAAATACCCTTACTTTAGAAAATCTTACCACTAAATAATGTCTATCCTTCATAAATGTAATAAATATATTACTATTATGATAGGAACATAATAGATATTTTAATATTATTCTAACATATTTCTTTATATTTTCCTATATGATTACGACAGTTTGTGAAACTTTTATCGCTCTCTCTCTCTCTCTCTCTCTCTCTCTATATTATATATATATATATATACATATATATATCTGGTTTATCTTTAGTTAAGCATAATGCAAACGGTTCTGCTGATTAGCTAATCTTCGGAGGCGAAAAGTGGCTGGGCATTTTAGTTAAGGGTATTCAACCTCCTTTGACTTTGTTTTTGCTTGTTTCTACTAATATAAAACTTTAGTCTCCAAACCCTGATGTTGGTTGATTTGTGACAACAAAATAATCTTTGTGTGTATTTGGTAAAAATGAAAAGAAAAATCTAATAGACATATAATAACTATTATACCTTTATTATATTTTTGTTGAATTACAATTTAATTCCCTCCCTTATTCCATACAAACTTCAATTGATAAAACCCAAAAGGCTATAACACGTCTCATAATGTATTATTTTGGATTTCACATTATTGATTAAGAACAATATTGTTAAAACACTTTAATTTCGCATGAACATGTTTAAAGTTGTGAAAGTGATCACAACAGATCAAATGTAAACTATAAGCATCACATGCGTTTACTTCATTAAGTAGACATATACATACATGATACATGAGAACAAACACATATACATATATAAGAAATGAATGTAACCTAGTAGCTAATGGCACGACTGGCGAATATTATTCACATTGTTCTATCTCACGAAGAAAGGCATCTTGATGTATGTCCTGTCTTTTCTTATCGTACGATCAATATTCTTTACGTTTGGAATAGTTTGCACAAAGTAAACGAAAGATTGTCGCCACTTTAAATATCTAGATATGGACTAATGTATTGGCTATTCGTGCATTGTTGCCCTTTTTTTTTTTTTTTTTTGGGATTATATTCCATGAAAAGTATAACCACAATAACAGTGTAATTAAATTCATATCGTTCCAAGTGTTGAATTCACTAGTAGAGTGTTGGTCTTCTACCTAAGCAAAAGATGGAGAGAGTGACCTCCACACGCAAAAGACTCAATTAGTGGTATGCCGAATACATCGAAGGTTGTTCGGCGTGATCACTCTAATGCTTAAGTTAGTTGTGGGTTTGTGTAAGAATCCTCTTAATAAAGTTGAACAGATTTTGAGTTTTTTATCACTTGCTTGTATTGATGGCTCGAATGATCCCTTTTAGGAGGTGGCCATAGCAAACTACAAGGAGACAAGGAGATATCCTTTGCACGTAGCAGGTTCCCTTTGGGCTACTAGCTAGCCTAATCTATAGGATACAATAGTGTCAGGCACAGATCGTTTATGTCTCAGTACTACAACACGGATATGCTGGGTATGGAGGGTGGCTGGGTGAGGTGTGGATTATCAAGGAGATTCAATTGTCGGGTCACCATGGGCCCCCCCTTTGAGTCAAGGGTCATGACTAGTACGACCTTGCCAACCTTGGCTTCCTTGTGTGAGATCGAGATTGAGGTCGTTGATGTACATTGCCTGGGCGACCTAAGGTCACATAGGAGTCCTTTTTTAATGTTAAGGTGTGATTTGTTCCAGGGGCCTTCATGGAGCAGGCGCTTGGGTGCTAGTATTGGAACTAGAGGCCATATTTTTGCTCTCTAATCTAATAAGTGTTAGCCAAAAATCTACTAAGTATATCATATATAACAAGTAAGTAAGGTAGGGCTGTAAACGAGTCAAGTCGAGTCGATACAGTATCAAGCTTAAACTCGACTCAAATAAAAAACTCGAAACTCAAACTTGATCTCGATTGAGCTTTGATTTTTAAACTCGAATTTGACTCAATTTAATACTCGATAAGTTCGAACTCAACTCGATTAAGCTCAATTATTCTTTTAAATAGTTATTCAACTATAAAGAGTATTTAATATTCGATAAGTTTGACCTCGAGTAAACTCGATTAAACTTGCGAGCTCATTGAGCCAAGTATTTTAAAGCTCGAACACGAGCTCAGTAGCTACTCGAGTAACTCGAACTCGAGCAAGCAAGTTAAATTCAAGTTTTTGCCAAGTCAAACTGGAGTAGCTCACGAGCTGTTTTGACTTACTTACAGCCTTAGACTAGTCGATGAAAAAAAAAAGTATTTGACTTATGTGCCACCATATTACGAAAAGTATTGTAACCAGCTATAAATGCTTTAATATATTAAGTTTTTATTACGTTTGTGTCTACTATTGTTAGATACCGCACGTGTTATATCACTTTGTAGCGAAATGTTCTCAAGATAGAATTCTTCTTTTTCCTTGCTGATAAAGGTTTTTCTTTTTTAGACAAAAGTTAGTACATAGAGAAGTGGATAAGTTACTTCAATTTATAGCTATCTAGGATAGCAATGCCACTCCTCTGCATATATTCCTTTTCCCACTAGAAAAAACATCCGTTAAAAGATTCCACAAGATATAATGAAAGGGATGGATATCGTCAAATAGAATGTGGCTTTAAGAAAAATGATATAAAAAATAAAAAGAAAGGAAGGGATATATATATTAATATATATATATATACTGCTACCTATCAACTTGACAGGTCATCAGACGAAATATCTCTCCTAATAATTATTGTTCCCATAAGTTGATTGAGAAAAGGGTTCGGTGGGTAATATTCATATAAAAAAGGGATAGGAGTTTTACCCCTATTTATATCATATGGTAAAATATGATCGATAATTATTTATTATTTGTGTGTACACGTAGTGTATATTATTTATTAAATATTTTCTCAAGATGACGTGGAATGATCACATCATAAAGAAAATTAAGGGCAAAAATTGTCCTATTAATGCTTTAATTCAAAAATAATCCATATCCAAACCAATATGTAACTTATAGACATTTTCAACCATTAACCCAAAAGTTCCTAAATAATATTAACTTGGTACTCATCATCATGGATTTATAAAGCAACACTAATTCCCTCATCCACAATGTATACCAGATTTTACACACATTAGATATCATAATGTCAATTGAAGTTAATGTTTGGACATTCTCCCCCTCCCCCTATTTCCCTAACAAGAGAGCAATAATGTGACTAGGGGTGTAATGAAGTTAGGTTAAGTTGGTAGTTCAAGATGGAAGATGGACATGAAAATTCGATGGTCGAACCGATTCCAGGTAAGAAAGCTGATATGAATTACACTCCATCCGATCCTATAGATCAAAGGCTTAATTTCTAGGTTTTTGTTTATATAATGTTGAATCACCTAGTTCGATAAGTGTGGTAAGTTTGGGAATACACATCTGCAGTGCGCTCCAGGAGTGCAAAGAGCTTGAGCGTGGCAAGAGTGGAGACAGTGACCCCTGAGGATGGTGAAGGGACCGACCTTGTTGAGCTGCTTTCCAAACGAAACAAAACGTGTAGGAACAAAGCTTCCCATCTGAATGGTGGTTACCTTTCAATCAGATGGTAATTCATTTCCGTAACCGTCTGGACTTCAGACGGGTCATCGACTCATCACAGAGAATGATTATTACCTTTTTTTTTTTTTTTTTTTGGTAAGCAACTCTCACTCCTTCTTTCATTGGTCCTTTCATATATATTTAATTTTTACAAAAAAAAAACCCTTTCACTTATCCTTTTATTGTTCTTTTCATACTTATTAATCTTTATAAAAATATATATACACATTATTTTAAAGTACTAAAATAAAATAAAACCCATAAAAATTTTTAAAAATAGATAATTAACTCTCTTGAAGTAACCAATAACAAAATAGAGATCGAGCTACTTAATAGAAAGAGTTACTTCAGATACATGTACTTTAAGCAAGCAATTCCTTAAATAATTGAGAGATACAGATGCTCTGATATACTATCAAAGAATAAAAAAGATTCCGAAGTGTGCACATTATTAAAGGAACCGTGTGAATATTCTATATATAAAGGCTGCCGGAATCTATTTGGAAAAAAGACACAGAAGAAAACCCAAGCCATTTCTTTCCCCAGGTATAAAGCCCACAAGCTTTCTGCAACTAGTGGAGAAAGCAAAAAATGACAGGAAAAAAAAAATAAAGAAACCGGATTATTTGTTAAGTTTCTTAGTTATTACAACCTCTCAAGGAAAAAAATGATAAAGTGAGATATCTTTATTTTGTATCCAAATTTTTAACTTTTTTTTAATAAGGTAATATTCCTACTTTAGCATATAGAGTATATCTTGTATTTTTTTTTTAACTGTATCTTATATTTTTTGTAAGCACCAAAAAAAATTATAACTAGCTCTATATAAGAAAGTTATTTTCAAGAAGTCTCTATAAAATCTTTATATAATCATTCTTTGAGTATCAAGGCAGAGTATGTGTTTCCAGCTCAAAATCATGACTTCTCATCATGGTATCAAAGTCATAACATCACTAGTTCAAATGTGGTATAGTCAATTTTAGTTACTGGATTAGGCTTCATGTGTTAGGCCTACAAGATAAAACTCAGTTAGTGGTGTTAAGATGCAAGTGTGAGAATCCCACATGAAAAATATAAGACTTGTGTGAAGAGTTTATAAGAGGAAAGATCCATTAACCTATTGCCTTAAGGTTTTTGGTTATAGATGGTGTAAAAGTCCAACTGTGTTATCATCCACAAAGCCCATTGGATTTCTCCCCATTGAAGGCATACTCTAAATCCCTAACAATTGGTATCAGAGCCAAGGGTTACTCTTAGTATGCTCTGTGGTCGCAGTGTTATCTGATCTTCCACATCATAAAAGATTTCCTTAGGCTATTAGGCATCACAGCCAAGGGTTACTCTTAGTAAGCTTTATGGTCGCAGTGTTATCTGATCTTCCACATCATAAAAGATTTCCTTAGGCTATTAGGCATCAAAATCAAGGGTTACTCTTAGTATGCTCTATGGTTGCAGTTTTGTCTGATCTTCCACATCAGCAAAAATTTCCTTAGGCTATTTAGCATCTGCATGGAGGGCTATTGAAGGATAGTTGTTACCAAAATGGAAGAAAATACAAGAAAATCTATTCCATTATCTTCTATTTATGCAAGAACCGCTGTGACAAATACAAAACTTGCAGTGGAGATTTTTGATGGATCAAGCCATTTTGGTATGTGGCAAAGTGAGGTTCTGGATGTACTCTTTCAACAAGGTCTAGACATTGCCATTGAAGAAAAGAAACCAGATAAGGTTAAGGAGAAAGATCGGAAAACTATCAATTGGTTAGCATGTGGTACAATTCGTTCGTGCCTTTCCAGAGAGCAGAGATATGCTTTTTCTAGGGAAATCTCTACACATAGATTATGGATGGCATTAGAGGAGAAATTTATGAAGAAAAGTAGTCAAAATAAGCTCCACATGAAGAGGAGGCTATTTCGTTTCACTTATTCTCCTGGTACCACTATGAATAGTTACATTACTAGCTTTAATCAGTTGGTTACCAATTTAATGAATATGGATGAGACTTTTAAAGATGAAGATCTGGCTTTAATGTTGTTAGGATCACTTGCTGAGGCGTTTGAGTTTCTTAAAACTACTATACTTCACGGGAAGGCTGATGTATCTCTTAGTAAAGTATGTGCTACCTTGTATAGTTATGAATTGAGAAAGAAGGACAAGCAAGGAAGCTCAAATGGAGATGTAAAAGCTTTGGTATTAAGAGGTCATTCATTTAATAAGAGTAAAGAAAAAAAGGTGAGATCCAAGTCAAGGCCTAAACTTAGCAAAGATCAGTTGCTTTTTGTCGGGAAAAAGGACATTGGAAGAAAGATTGTCCAAAATTGAAAAACAAGGACAAATCTGATAAAGGAAAGGCTTTAGTAGTGTCAAATGTAGTTGAATTTGATGATATGGAATCAAATCTCTCACTTGCTACATCATCAACTAGTGCTTCTGATATATGGATGTTTGATTCGGCTTGTAGTTATCATATGTGTGCTCATAAGGATTAGTTCTTTGACTTTAAAGAAACAAAGGGTGAAATTGTTTACACAGCAAATAATATTCCTTTCAATACATATGGGATTGGTTCAATTCGCTTGAGATATCAAGATGGATCAATCATAACTTTAACAAGTGTTCGATATGTCCCAGAATTGAGGAAGAATCTTATTTCTGTAAGAACCTTAGAATCAAAAGGGTTTGAAATAAAAGTAAGAGATGGAGTAATGAAGATCATTTCTGGTGCACGTATGGTGATGAAGGGAAGTCAAAAAAACAATAATCTTTATCACTACTCAGGTAGTACAATTATAGGGATAATTGCAATGACATCCACAAATGATCGGGACTTAGAAGCAATCAGGCTATAGCATATGCGTTTAGGGCATGCAGGTGAAAAGTCCATGAATCTGCTCATAAAATAAGGATTGTTGAAAGGAGTACGGACTTGCAAATTGGATTTTTGTGAGCATTGCATCAAAAGGAAACAAACAAGGGTGAAATTTGGAATAGCAATCCATAATACTAAGGGTATTTTAGATTATGTTCACTCTGACGTATGGGGACCCTCTAAAACAATCTCTTTAGGAGGAAAACATTATTATGTAACCTTTGTTGATGATTATCCCCGAAGAGTTTAGGTGCACACAATGAAGACAAAGGATGAAATGTTAGGAGTATTCCTTAAATGGAAAAAGATCATGGAAACTCAGACTGGCAAAAAGATCAAATGTCTTCATACAAATAATGGTGGAGAATAAAAAAATGATCCATTTAGAAAAATTTGTGAAGATGAAGGAATTGTTAGACACTTCACTATAAAATCTACACCACAACAAAATGAGGTGGTGGAACGCATGAATCGAACATTACTGGAGAAAGTTCGATGTATGTTATCCAATGCGGGGTTGGGTAGAGAATTTTGGGCTAAGGCCGTAACATATGCATGTCACCTCATAAATCGTTTACCATCTACTACTATTGGTGGGAAAACGCCATTGGAAAAATGGTTTGGGAAGCCTACTACAGATTATGATTCCTTACATGTGTTTGGTTCCACTGCATACTACCATGTTAAGGGGTCAAAGTTGGATCCCAGAGCAAAGAAAGCAATATTTATGGGAGTCACCTCTGGCATAAAAGGTTATCGTTTATGGTGTCTAGAGATAAAGAAAATAATCTTTAGCAGGGATGTCACTTTTGATGAATCTACCATATTGAAAAAGGAGAATATTGAGTAGTTAGATGATTCTCCTAAGCAGGTAGAGTTTGAAAGATCAGTAATCCCAACAGATGAAGAAATTATTGGTGATTCACCTATGGTAGAAGGAGATTCTAACATAGAGGATGTTCAAACCTAAGAACTTCCACAGCAACTTGAATCAATTGCAACGTGTAAGCCAAAGAGAACAATTGGAAAACCTGCTCGCTTTGCTGATATGGTAACTTGTGCATCCTTAATTGCAGCTGATGACATTCCTACCACTTATCATGAAGCAGTCCAAAGTTCAGAGGAGGAAAAGTGGAGGATTGGCATGGAAGAGGAAATACACTCCTTCATAAGAATCAGACATGGGAACTGGTTAGTCTCTTGAAGGGAAAGAAGGAAATTGGGTGCAAATGAGTATATGCAAAGAAAGAAAGATTTCCTAACCAAGGTGATATTCGCTACAAAGTAAGGTTGGTGGCTAAAGGCTATGCTCAGAAGGAAGGAATAGATTATAATGAAGTATTTTCTCCAGTTGTGAAACACTGCTCCATTAGAATTTTATTGGCTTTGGTAGCACAGTTGGATTTTGAACTAGTTCAATTGGATGTAAAAACTGCATTTTTGCATGAAGACTTGGAAGAGGAAATCTATATGACTCAGCCAGAAGGATTCAAAGTTGCTGGAAAGGAGAACTTAGTACGTAAACTTCAAAAATCGTTATACGGATTGAAGGCATACTCTAGATCCCTAACAATTGGTATCAAAGCCGATGGTTCGACTGGAAATCTCCCATGGTTGGCCTACAATGTGGAAAGAAGAGCTTTGTGACATGACTCGTCTGTGAAAAACTCATGGTGAGTAGGTGGGACCACTCACAAAGCGAGTTTAGTGGATTCAATTTGACAAGCTCTTATTGAGGAGGATTATAGCCTACCCCATTGTGGAGACTCACACTTAAGGGGAAAATTGTTAGGATGCAAGTGTGAGAATCCCACATAGGAAATATGGGACTTGTGTGAAGAGTTTATAAGAGGGAAGACCCTTTAACCCATTGCCTTAAGGTTTTTGGTTATAGATGGTGTCAAAAGCCCAATTGTGTTATCCTCCACAAAGCCCATTGGATTTCTCCCCATTGAAGGTATACTCTAGATCCCTAACAGGTGGTGCACCGAAGCTTGACCCAATATGGCCACTCTAATACTTAAGTAAATTGACTTGTTGGAGGTGCAATAAATAATAAATACAAGTGAATATCTTGGCAACATCACAACTCTAATGGTATCAAGTGAGATATCTATAGTGAAATGATCTTTGGTGGTTACTTGTGCAGTAGGATCATAGGATAATATGTGACTTGAGTTCTCTTATACAGATTTAGTCATGTTGACCCCAAGTGATTAGAACAAATCTACTAAGTAGCCTTGGGTCAAGAGTCATCTAATCATACCATTTAGCAATTAATATCTTGGATCAAGGGAATCAACATCTCTACATGACTCTAAACTAACCATAGTAGATCGGGCCTAAGCCCAAAGAGGCTAACCCGAATGGGTGATCGGTTAGATTAGGCCTAGAAAGCCTATGACCTATATTTGACCATTAACACATATCAAATTTAATATAATCAATCTCAATCATGATTCCACCACTATCAGGGCTAGAGAAGAAAGATAGAGAATATTGATGGAACAATATAGAGGAGGGCAATTTCCTTATACAACATTATTATGAAAGATAATTCTGGAAGTTGATAACACACGTTCAATTGAAAGGTGAAAACTATGGTGAATGGGCTTATTCTTAATGACCTGCATTAAGAGTAAGGAAGAAATTTGGTTTCACAAATGGAATGAACAAGCAGTCAAATGAGGAATCACCAAATCTTGAAAATTGGTGGACTAAATAATTCATTATTGGTCTCTTAGATAACGAATGCCATGGAACCTTCACTTTGTTTGACAATTTCACAAATGGAGGTGGCATAAGATCATCAGGAAAATTTAAAAGAACAATTCTTAGTAACCAACGGACCACACATACAACAACTGAGAGTTGAACTTGCCAAGTGCAAATAAAGAAGATTGAGTATTGTTATCTACTATGGAAAATTGAAGAAGTTATGGGAAGAATTAGCCTATTACAAATAGATACCAACATGCAAGTGGGGTTTTTTGAAAGTTTAAACTTGAATTTATCTTGTAGAAGAAGTGTGAAGAAGAAAAGGTACATTAATTTATCATGGGACTAGATGAAAAGCATTATAAAACATGAGATCAAAATTGCTTGCCCAGGATCCATTGCTAAGTTTGATGGAGTTTATTCGACTTTAGTGCAACAAGAGCACGTGAGAATTATTGCTTGTGGAAAGAAGGAACATGATGAAGTGATGACTTTTGTTGTACAAACCAAATCTATATCTCATGGTTGAGGTAAAGCGTAAAGGAAAAGATAAGAATGTAGTACATAGCGATTGCAACCATATTGGATACAAATCCAATAATTGTTTTTATCTAATTATTTATTCTAAATGATGAGGAGATCACCCTCAGGGTACAAGAGGAAGAATTTGACACATTAAGGGAGTACAACACATGATGAATTATGGGGGTAGAGGACATAAAGGAGGAGTAAGGGTAAATGCAGCTCAAGTCTCAACATTAGGAGTAATGAGTAATGTTATGTTTCAAATGTTGATAAAATTGTTGTTAGTGGTCTTAATAATGAGCATTAGGAGACATTGATGAACCTCTTGAATGTTGCGAAGATGGAAGCCAATAAAAATTTGACCAATAAGTGTTCCAATATATAATGAATGATTGACATGAGTAGCAGGACAGCTAGAATATTTAAGTGATATTTGTGGTGTAATGGAGTGTCTTGTAAGGATTCCGAATGGGAAGCAAGCCATTGCCACAAAGGAGGGAATTGTGGTTCTTAGCGAAAAAATAAAATTAAATGATGTCCTTTATATTCTAAGTTTAACACGCAAATAGTTAAAGGAGTGAGAGCTCTTTTTTATCAATGAAACAAGCAGGACCTATATTATTAAGCCTGCACTTATCCTACAACTCCAAGAAACTAAGGGTTTCCTAATTACACAATATATACTATTATGATTGATGGGGTTTTAGTAACGTAGGACAAGAAGGTTAGAAAAATACTAAAGAGAGAGAAGTATGCATCATATTTTTTTCTCTAGAATTTTTCTATAGGTACAAATTCATTAAACGTTGCAAGTCCAAAACAACATTATAGAGCACGTATTATGAAGTTCTCCACAAGAATAAAGGTTTGTGACATGCCTCTTACATCATTTAGAAGAAGGAAAAAAAATCTAAAGAACAAAATCACAAGAAGAAACACAAAAATTTACAATAACAATGCTAAAATCACAAAGAAGGAAAAAAAATCCTAACTCTTATTTGTTATGAAAACCATATGTTGCACGCCAAACTGAGTGTTTCCAAAACCTTTAGAATCTAAAGCAAAAATGCTACAAAAGAACATAACTGTTTTGCTTTCCTAGACATCAATATGGACAAAACAATCCAACCCAAAATTCATTTACTTAAAAAAGAAAGGATATGTTATACTACTCTATTAACATCCAACAGAGAACCCTTTTTGGAATTCAAAACTATGCTACAATAAGCAACAAATGAACATAAAACAGGAAACATAAAATGAACATTATTTATTTATTCATTTATTTATGTCCATTGGGGCATATTTACATCCACATGAAACCATGTAATAATAGGTCGATATAGTCACATTGAGCATGCACCAAATATGAATAAAGGAAGATGAAGACATTCTCCTAACAAACAAAAGTACATTCATGGGCAATTTGAAGATCAACATTAACAAAAAAAGGGGCTACATATTGTATAATATGACATGACATACCTATCATTTTTCCACCCCTTGTCCTTCTTGTCGAAATTAATATAGGGTATCTAGGGATGTAACAACTGTTAAACACTATTTTAAAGAGGAGATTATGTCAAGCATGTTACTTCATTTATGGTAATGAACAATTTAGTAGTAATGCCTTTGTCTATAGACATTTGCATCAAACTCTTTAATTTGCTTAATCTTAAGAACATTTGGGAATCTTGAGTGGAAAGTAGTCGATGTTGGGATGAAGCAAGTTATCAAATTGGATAAAGCTTCATTAAAGTCAAAGGCAATGCTTACTGATGTTTTTCTTTAGGACTAAATGCCATTTGTGATGGCTACCGCTTGTAAGCGTGACCAATTTCATCATGGTATGTTTTGGTTCAAAATAAATAAACTTAATCTTTATCATTTGTGAGAGTTGGTTTATATTTCAATACTTTGCTAACATATTTATCAAATTTATTCTAAAAAAATAAATAGAAAGGACACTTATCATATCAAAAAGAATAGAAACTAATGAGAATACCCCAAACCTCAAGACCTTTGTTTCATGCAACAAATGCAAATCATATGTTTGAGCAAGATCTTCATAAGATAAGTCCCACATTAATAAATCTACACCAACTATCTTAGTATATATTATGCAAATATGCAGCCGATGATTGAAATTGCTAAAGTTATAGGATAATTATAGATTTCGTCTTTAGGCTTTTATTCTTGAAAATAAAATAATTTTATAATTATAATTATAATAAATAAGAATAAAGTAATAATTATTGTTAAAATGATAGTAATAAATAAGATTATGGGTATTATGATATTAAATATATGGGAGTGTGTAAGCCCCTAGATTTTTCGGTAAATATAAGTAAATCCTATGACTCAGAAGTTAGACCGGAACCCTAAAGTTAACCTAGTTTTATGTTTGATCTAGTGAATCTAGATCCGGCAATCACGTGTTCTTAAACCCTAGAAAACAAAATTAAAATAATTATGGAATATGATTCATAATAATATAGGAAAGCTTAAAAATATCATATTCTTAATTTTCTAGTGTCTTTTGGATTCTAACAGGATCAGTTTTCAAAAACCGTACCCTGGTGTACCGGATAGTGAAAATATTTCGACAATACCAATAGATTCGTAACAATATAGGGTTTTCAAAAATATCAGTTTTAGAATTTTTCGGTAACTAAAAATATCAGATATAAGCTGTTTACGTGTATTGTCTTTACTACAGGTATTTTAATTGTCTAGTCTACTACTCATAGTACTTTTCTACTATTCATCCATCTCTACTTTTTCTATTACCAAACTTCTCTTACACTTTTCTTCTAAAATTAATTTTTAATTACTTTCTTTCATGCCATCAATTTTTTTTTTTTCATTTATTTAATGAACTATAATTTCTCTCCAACTTTTCCTACAAATACCCTCCTCTTCTTTCATTTTTTACACTTCATCTACCCACAAATTTACTACCAAAATTCTCTCTCAAAACACTCCAAATACTCTCAAATTCCTTTCTACATACCCCCAAAATTCTCAAATACCACTACTTTTCTCCATCATCAAATATCTTTTAGGTAATAAACTTTATTTATATTACTTCTACCATGTCATGTAACTTTACATGACCATGGTGCGAGTTTCCTAAACTTATTGTTATGAAAGCTACATTATGTTCATATATTGTTCTTGTTCATGAATATCCATTTCTATATTTCTATTGTTGTTATTATGTTTTACTCATATCATTAATGTTATTATGCTAACTTCTTATTTATATCTAACTAAATATATTTATGTACCTATATATATTCTTTAGAGCATATAAGCTCACTTGTTATTTATTTATTTTCATGCTTTGTAATTTATTAATTTATTTCATGCTATTATTAAAACTAGTCTTTCTAGTTTAGACTTGTCTCAAGTCAAAACAATTTTCTTTCTTTTCTTTTTTTTTTTTCTTTTCCTTTTGGGACTAGTCTATTCTTAGTGGGATACCTTGATGAAGCTAAGGTTCCCAACACTTGACTTTACTATTATGCTCTTATTACATTTATCCTATTATGTTGTTTTTTTTTTCATAATTACATATTCTCATTCATGCAAAACATGTTGATATTGTCTCAACCATAATTAAAATGAGTTTTCTTAAATAATAAAAATAAGAAATCTCTTTAAAAATATTTTGTCATATAGGAAATGATTTTTCCATAAAAACTTAAAGTTTTATCTTAACAAATATTTTCTAAAGTTAGATAAGTTTAGCTCAAGTTTTAGGAATAATACTATACGGGATTTCATCAATAAATATATAAAATAAAGTTATCACAAACTTTCTTTTTAAACCAATAAAAATAAGAAAGTTTCTTTAAACTTGATTCTTTGTTTAAAAATTTTCTTAAACTCATATGTAAAGCTTTCATCAACATACTAAGGTTTAGATAAGTTTTAAAAAATTATCAAAGAATAATCTTTCTAAGGATAAGCTTTACTTAGGAAATAAAAATAATAAATAACTTATAAGACCATTGATATTATTTATTTAAGGTGGATCTAACTTTAGAAAAACTTTAGAATACATAACCGAGAAATATTTAGAAAAATTACATTTTTCAACTACTAGAAATAAAGTTGTAGGAATCACAAAAGAATAAAATTACCTTTTGAAAATTTAATTATTCTTAACATTAAGAAATGGAGTTAAAAGAAGAAAATACTCACTTATAAAATTTTCCCAACAAAACTAAAAAGGAGATTTTCAAGTCTTAACTTTTCTCATTTTTAAGATACATTGTTTTGTAAAATCATTGTTGAGACAATACCACTAAATTCATGCATATAGTTTGAGTCCATATATATATATTCAAAGGATTTTTCAACATATAAAATATCTATAATTTTGTATAAGAGCCCTTGAATGAAGAAAAGTTTGAAAACTCTAGTTTTGAAATCTTAAATTTCCGTATCAATTTTGTACGTCACTACTTCGAGACCCAAATGACTTCTTTTGATAAAAATAACCTTATAAATAGATAAATCTTTTCGAGTAGGTATAAATCGGTATATAATATGCGAAATTCCAAGTTAAAATGAGAGAAGTTATGACCATTTTAAGTTGGGATTTCCATTCATACGATTTTTGACGAATTCAATAAGATAGAATTAGAGAAATTGAGTAAATCTTGGATGAAATACTCACTTCGGGTATTTCTTTTGTTTAGGTGTTGAGAATCAAGATCTTCTCTTCCCCAATGATTACTTCGACTCATAGCAGATCGCTATGGATGAGTGAGTTTCCTTTACGTTTATGTATTTGTACATGTGCCTGTAGAATAGAGCACTAGATGTTAGGAAAAGATAAAATTGATATGCATATGGGATATCTTGGGAATTATGTATATAAATTGTTATGTGCGATCAATGAATGATAAGTATATCGGAACCCGATCTATAATTGATATAGTTGTTTCTATGTATATATTGCCATGTGTATAATTATTGCTTGATCGCTTTAAATGATTTAATGTCATATTGGAATCCTCATATAATAAATTACTCATGCATATCACTTAGAATATCATTTCGAAATTTTGCTACTACTCCCCAGCGTGAGACCGGAAAGATAAGCTGCCTAGATACATCTTGAGGGTTAGAACATTCGAGGAATTTTGCCTTAAGTTGTAGCCGAGTGGATCGATCGCTTTGGGTAAGGAAAGCCCAGAGACTAATAATACGGTTCGTTGGAACCCCAAGCACGCGCAAACTTTTAAGGAGGTCGTTTGGGGCCTAGTTCAAATCATTCCCTAACCACTGATGGAGGGATAAATCCATCACACATACGAAACCGAATAGTCATATGTAATGTTTGATCATATGGTTGTTGTATTTCATATGCTTGATTAATAAACTTGGTTGATTACCTGTTATGATTACTTTTACGTAAGGAATATCTCACTAAGCTAGTTATGCTTATACCCTTATAGACTTTTGATATTGCAGGACCGTTATTTTGCACCCGAGACCATCTGATCATCCTGATAGAATCTATATTTTGGGAAGCTTTTGGAGGAACTCTTTTTTGAAGTCTTAGAGTAGATTTCTTCTAAAATCTTCTAACTTAGTTATTTATTTAGTAAGGCCATATTGTTATGGAAATTATCAGCTGAATGCCCCTTAGAAGTTGTAAGACTTTTTATTTCAATAAAATATATTAAGTATTATTTTGCATGTTCGCTGCCAATATCTTAAAATACATTACTTCACTAGTCTCCTTTGATGTGAATGTACATTTGTAATGATATGAAAGCTTTTGAGTGACTAGGGTAGTAATTCTTAAGTGTGTATGGCGGGCTATCACGTTTAGGGTACTCGTTGGGGCGTGACAAAGTGCATGCCACTCTTCTATTAGCTGGAAGTCTCACATAACTAAATTCAATTAGATATCAATTTAATTATTTCAAAGTTAAGGTAGTTATACACATCTAGCCAAAGTTGAGCATGATAAAAAAGAGAAATTTCCCTAAGCAATCAAGACATATTTTTATTCTTAGTGGTAATAAAACTCTAAAGGTATTTCAATTTATTCATTGTAACTTACAGGGACCTTATTAAATTCTAGCTTTTAGTGGTGCAAGATATTTCTAAACTGTTGTTAATGATTATTCGCAGATATTGAGTTCATTTATTAATTAATGGGTAAAAGGTTTCAAATTATTGCAATTTCATTGCTTTAGCAAAGCATCAATTTAACAAATAAGTGAAAGTTGTACATAGTGATAATGGTATTGAATTTAGATGCCTAAATACTTATATTCGTGAACATAGCACATCTTGTAAAGAATTCCACTTTAAAAAAAAAAAAAAAGAGCGCGGTGGGGGTGGGGGATGGGTAAAGCATAGGCATAAGTATATACTTAATGTAACCTAAGCATTGTGGTTCCAAGCTAATCTTTTTGTAGAATTTTGGGGCAAATGTGTTTTGACTACTGAATATTTAATTAAACAAACACCATCAGTTGTCTTGCATGGGAAAACACCATATGAAATTTTGCATGGTAAACCATCCTCACTTGAACATTTACTTGTGTTTGGATGCTAGTATAATGTCATAATCAAGAACAAAGGAGGGGAAAATTGCTAGTTGTTGTCAAAAATGCATTTTTGTACGTTATGTTCTTATGCCATGAAGGGTTGAAGAGTATATAATATAGAGTTGGGTATATTTAGTATCAATGGATCTATCTAGTATTTTAAGAGCGTGAGTTTCTTTTACTTGACAAGTGATCAAGTGACACTAGACCCATTGATATGGAGGATTAGTGCGTGGTGATGATGAAGGTGATGTAGTTGTTGTTACATTATTAATTATCTCAAGAGAATAAGCATCTACACAGGTCAATGAGATATTGCAGCTATTGGAGATTTAAGAAATAATGAGGATGGTCTCTTCAAAAGATAGACGGGCAAAAAATGCAGTTGTTTATCGCAAAACTGCAAAAGTTACATATGTCAAGAGTTGCAAAAATAACAATGTGAGTGGGGTATTGGGATGATGTCTTGAATGAGAAATCTCCAAGTCGTGGACATCGAACAAAATGTTCAACTCCTTTACAAGACTTTGTGCCAAATTGTACTTCAAGCCCTACAAGCTTATTTACTCAATCACACTCTTTAATAGATTATATGAATATATAAGTTAGGAAAAGGCTCTTTTGGTACCTGAATTTGATAAAATGGACAATTAGATATCTAAACTTTTAAAAAGTATAATTTCATATCTAATTGAACTTTTCATGACCTTAAACATACTCACTCAATTGTTACCTAACACGTGTATTATTTAAGAAACAATAAAGAGTGGGGGTAGTGAAATAGCGAAAAGTTTAATTAGGTATGAAATTTGACTTTTTAAAAGTTTGGGTACCTAATTATCTACTTTGTCAAGTTCAAGTACTAAAGAGGCTTTTTCCCTAATACGTTTTCTATATATATCAGAATTTTGTAGGAATTTTTACTATATAAATTGAACCTAAGCCTTTAATGAGGATATGAAATACGAAAGGTAGAGAGAATGCAATGCAATAAGAAATATAAGCATTGGGAAATAATTGACATGGTTTTGGAAAACACTTCCATAGGAAAGAAGGTACTAGGTATGAGTGGGTTTACAAAATTAGTGCAATATGATGGATCGATTGAAAGGTTTAAACAAAGGCTGTGTTTCGGAAGCAATCAAGTTAATGAGACTTTTGCACCTAGTGTAAAGTTAGTAACTACATATTTTCTTACGATTGCAACATCTAAAAAACTAAGAACTGCATCAAATGGATATTCACATGTGCTCTCAACGTGACATTAAGGAGAAAATCTAATGAAATTTCCTCCTAGTTTTTGTTCTCAAACCCCAGGAAAGCTTGTCAACTGCTAAATCATTATTTTGGTTGAAACAAGCTCCCATATGCTAGTTTACTACGTTGTTCAATGCTTTGAAATATTATGTTCACAATCCTACTTTGGACTATTCTCTCTTTAATTACATCGTGACAACCTACAATTCAATGTGGCAATCTATGTTAATGGAGTGAATTATATCAAAAGGTATCAATATTTACGAGTAAATTTCATTTAAAGTATAATGTTTTGAGTTATTGAAAAAAAGGAATCAACTTTTAGGGGTAAATATCAACATTTTGAGTAGTTAAAAAGAGAAACCAACGTTTTTCAAAGTGAGCCAAATAAGGTATCAATAATTGACCATTAAAGAAAATTAAAAGAAGTTAATTGAAATTTAATCAAAACATTGATATCTCGATTAAATTTTGCAAAGCATGGATACTTCATTTGATTCACTTTGGGTACCTTTATATCCCTTTTTAACTACTTAAATGTTAATAAAACTTAAATAAACTTATCCCCAAATATTAATATATTTAGGTGTAATTTATCCTATGTTAACTATCTCATTATTTTGACGAACAATGATGCTACAATTTAGACTTTTAAATCCAATTGAGTATATGCTTTCATGTGAAATACTTTAGAGTTCTAAAATACTTTTTGGGAACTGAGGTGGCTCGAAATCCCATTGGTATATTTTTGTGCCAATGAAAACATGCTTTGTACATTATTTTTTTTAAGTGGGTTTGTTGAGAGCCAAACTATCGTCTTCCTTTTAACCAACCAAAATCCCATTCCAAATTTGGAGCATGATTGCTGATTGGTTGAACGATTGATTTACCTTTTTAGTATGAGACTTAAACTTTCCTAATATGTACATATGCTTGCACAATTTATATAGAGGCTAAAGCAAGAGCATCAGGATGTTGCACTTTGTGTTATGCATTATGTGAAAGGTAATCCTAGTTAAGAAATTCCGTCATCTACAGATTGTGATTTACAACTATATAGTTGATGTGAATCAAATTAGGCAAGTTATCCTTTGACATAGAGAATTTTTACTAGGTAGTTTATTATTCTTGGTAATTCTCTAATTTCTTGGAAAACTAAGAGTGACATATAGTGTCTCACTCTTCTACTAATCCATAGCCAATACATTCTATAAGCTGAAATGGTTAAAATCATTGTTATTGTGTCTAGGTGTTGCATATCCTCACCTTTAGGGAAGATTCTTGAGAAATTTCAAGAAGTAAAGATTTTGGAACGTTGAGAGAACGGGAAAGACAGAGGATTTCAAGAAGGTAATACCAAACTATGTAAATTCTTGACATCTTGGGCAATAGCTTGTTTAGATTGTGTAATTTGCTATGTAATTGATATTGGAATGACTGTAGCAAGTGTAAAAAGGGGTTTGAAATATTTCTGGGGGGATAAAATCTTTTGTAAAAGGATTAACACAAGTTTTGAAACACAATGGATGAATTTTAGACAAACAAGGTGTTTCCCAAAAGTACATGGCCTATACATGATCAATATTTCAAATCATGTACTCTCTATATAAAAAATATCTTCTCATAAAAGCATGACCAATACATTCCTATTATAGCCGTGTTTCTTTCTATGCTTTCAACAAGAAAGGAATGCGAAAAACACGACATATACACGATCCCATTTATTAGTTGTGTTCCTCTCGGTGTTTTAAATTTGTGCTTGAGAATGTACACAAGGAGAAACACGAGGTCATGTTCCCCCCATGTGACCACTATAGATTACATGTATACCTTCCTGTTAACCTTTTTATGACTATTTTCTCCGCTAAGTGATACCTACCTTATACCCACTTGTATACTAGTTTATGCATGTTATAACATCTTGAAAATCATTGTGTTATAGCTAAACATGACTAGATTTGCTAACTATTTTTCATAATTTAAGTATACTTTAAGATCTTGAGAAGTAAGTAAATAACAAAGTATAACTGAGAGCGATAGGAATGAATAGAATTTAAGTTAGACATATATAAGTCTCTAAACGACTTATGTATTATGTAATTCAGATAATAGATACTAGTTTAGGACAAAACGACTTTCGAGTATGTATATACCTTGCTTGATGCTTATGCATGTTTAAGATAACATCTTAAATGGATTAATTAATTATCCAACTAAATAGATGTGCTTGGTACTTATGTGTGGTTGTTGGTAATATGTGGAGAATAATGATCTATGTGTGACAGTGTCTCGAGTGGAGTTGTGCATGGAAATTATCTAGGTTGATCTAGGTGTTTTAGTTTCAGGAATATTGGGAAGTATCCACTATTTATGTTTTGGACTTGGATGTTGGGGAGCACCCAACATCATATATATGTATATTATTATATTTTCGTATGGTAGAATATCGGGTTATCCCTATGTTGTTTAACCTGCTAAAATCAAAGATAATAAAACATTGATTGTTACATTAGTATTAGGCCTGTATGTCAATGTGTGCTAGTAATCAGGTGTGTGTTTGTGATATACCATACTAAGATTCGGCTCACTATTTTCTTTTTCAGATATAGATAATGATCGTGTAGACCATTGTATCGCTAGTATACTGGATTGTGAGCTAAAAAATACCGCTATGCTAGCACTGAAGTCCTTTCAAGCAATGCTTAAAGAACATATGAAGATTAATGGAAAACATGGGCCTTAGTAGTGTGAAGTTAGTCTAAAGAATAGTAGGTGTTTAGCGTTTATTATAGAATATCCTGTAGTGATAATGTATAAACTTGTTAATTTAGTATGGACAATGTTTGTTAATCTCTTAAAGAATATAAAAGCACCTGGTTGATTATGGTTATAAGTAAGTGAACTTATGAATTTTAGAGCCGTAGATACATGAGTGACTTTGGAGCATTTAATATGTTTATTGCAATTATAACAGGTTATGAGCCTTTGTGTGTTTGTATATAATATAGGACATGTGGCAGATTATAAATGATTATAAATTTGGAGCATTAGACACAACCTCTTATTAAAAAAAAATGTACTCATCAAGCAATAATTGCCAACATCATTATTTAAAAGAAGACAGCAATTGATAGGTAAAATTGGATTAAGTATGATATTCAGCAAGTTAAAAATTAGATTTAGTATTTAACGTATAAAAGTTAAATTACATTTAAAAATTTAGCATTTTTCTACGTAAAATTTAAAAAGGAAAAAGATAGAAAAAAGAATTGTGAAAGTTCTAGTAGTGGTATTAAGATATTCTTGCATCAAATCACACCGGTGATCTACACTTTATCATTATGAGTATATCAAGGTAATGATGACCATAAAAAGAACTTTACGGAGTTCGGATGCGATCATTGATATTGATTTTCTACTGGGATATTTTCAAACCTCTTGGTCAGGTGGTAAAATATTAGTTTTCAACAAATTAGGGAGATTCAATTCCTACATCATGATAATTATATTATAAATATATATAGGATCAAATGCTTCATAATCTAGTTGTAATCCCTTGATTGTAGGAGAACTTATCTGCTGTAATTGTTGAAAATGATAATAAATTTTTACAGTGTCTTTATACAAGTTTGAAAGATCACTCTTTTTTTTTTCTTCCACAATTTTTAATTTTATGAATTGCTACATAAATAATTAGATTTTAATGTATATCTTTATGACTCGAATCCCAATATTATATTCAAAAAAGAATAAAATAAATAAATACTTTTTGATTTTTTTTTCTTTAAATTACTTATATAGTCGGTTCAACTATAATTTGATAAAGGATAAAATTATAATGGAATAGCTTAACCTCTAATTAAATGATGAATTCAGAAGACACAACAAATCTAGACTAATATATCTAATGCTCTAAGAGTCAAATCATCCTTAGAATTCTAAACAGCTTACATGACCAAAAATTGTAGTCAATAGTGTTTGGTAAGATTCTAGAGTAATATAAACAACATATATTAAAATATAGTATCAGGCTATTGAGTTGAATTTAAAAAAAAAAAAAACTAAAACTAAACAAATAATAATATTAAATTTTAAAAAAATACACTGATTTATTGTTGATATGACAAAAAGCAACAATAATATTGTATGTGATACAAATGGCATATACGATATTTACTTTACAATCAAACCAATTATAAATTTAATTCAAAAGCTCTTAAAAAGTACTTTTTTTTTTTTTTTATGTCATTGGAAGCTCCAATCGCTAGGCATAGGAATAGATTAAAATAAAGAAGATCAAATTAGTGGTGAATTCGCATAAAATAACAACAACAATACCACCTTCTATAAATTTTCATGTCGGAGTGAGAATTCACAATTGCCTTTCAAAACTTAATTAGCTTTCATGAGTAGAGTTCTGAAATAAGTCAATACAATCGCATCACTTGATTACATCATCCTTGCTTAGCTCATGAATGAAATAAAAATTTACTACTCCATTTCACTCTAGATTTTACATATTTGATTTACTGAAATGAAATATTAGCTGAAAAGAAATTAAATTCTTTATTTTATTATTACGGCTGATTCACTTCACTGAATGAATAAGACTGTAATGGAATTCCTATTACGGAGGAATGGAATAGACCCGTAATAAAATTTTTCTTTATTAATTTTCAATTTAAATTGTGGTATTTAAAAAAAAAAACACTTCCAGTATTGAATTGATATTCATAGGTTTGAATAAAGAATATGTATTCAATGTTTTGTGTATTAGAGATTCATTGTGGAATCGCTATTCAATGAACTAAACAGCGTAATAGCTATTCATAAGGAATATGACTGTAATGGAATTGCAATTACAGTGAAATAAACGGGCAGTTAGAGTATTTTTGGAACAAAATATATTTTTTGATAAGGAATAGCTATTCCTCCAGTAAAATGAATGGAATAGATTTTTTTTAATAAAATTTTTACAAATCAAATAAAAGAATAGGTATTCTACAATAATAAATACGGAATACCAATTTCATTCCAATAAACCAAACACACTTTAAATCTCTTTTCCATTCAAAAACCTATTTCCCACGAGGATTCGCTCGTCATTACCCCAAGAACGCACCTTTGGAGTTAAGTTCATGACACATGTGATTTTTTTTTAACTTGTATATCAAATTGTTTCCAGATATAGCTATGCATAATATAGAGTAAAAAATAAAAATAAAATAAAATAATGACATCTATACATATGATGAAAAGTTTATAAGAAAAGCTCGCTTAAAATTAAATCACCCAAAATGATACCAAACGAACTCAAACGTTACTTACGCAATGACTCCGTGCCAATTAAAGTAAATTCATTTAAACTTCAGATACTTCAACGGCCCCCAAAAAAAAAATATATATATATATATATTTCAAATGCTTCAATTAAAATTTTGGAAAATAAATTAATAAATTCATATAATAATTATTTCCTCCCCCAATTCAACAAAAACACAGCTGACTCTTTTCCTTTAATTTAGTTTATATATATATATATATATATATTTTTTTTGTTTCCTTTTCAAATAAACCCTTAAGCAAGTTTCATGTAAGTGGTGTTCCGTAATTTAGGGATACAGGCGGATTAGCTTGTACCAATAAGGATATCCTAGGACAAAAGTTTGGTGCCCAAGTTCCCTAATTCATCCTTCCCTCTCATGTGATTTTCTTTATATTATTGTTCAATTATTTTTGCCATTCATCACATGGATATTCTTTTCTTTTCTCTTCTTTTTATTTTCTTCTTTCCTTTTCCAATTCCATGACGTTCCTCCTACTTTTCCGTCTTCGAGAAGCAACACTCGGCGCTTTCTTGAAAAAGGGGGGGAAGATACCAGCAAAAAAAATTAAAATAAAATAAATTATTTTATTAAATTTTGAACTTAAAAAAAAAAAAAAAAAAAAAAAAACCCTAAAGAATGAGAATAGTGCCTATGAGAATAATAATAAATTTATGGGAAAAACTTACTGAAAAATTAATCGCTTAAAATGAAATGAATAAAAATCAAATTTTATCACATTTGGTATATCATAATGATTTGAAATAAAATGAGTTCTAGAATGATAAGTCCATCCCTATGATTGGATGTGTAGATGGAATGGATTGGCTATAAGATATAATTGTCGAAAATATTCCCAGTAACAAATGCAAGTTGTGAATATGTAATAAGATAAAAGAGTAATGTAATTAATAAAGGTAGAATGGAATTGTTATTTCGTCTTTTCAAAGGCAGAATCGAATTCCTTTTCAAAGCTAGAATTGTTGATTCCAAAAAATAACGATTATAGCTTTTAAAGATGCATCCAAATATAGGAACTGGAATGAAGCCGAAAACCGTAATTCCATTCCAGGTCTATTCCTACGTACCAAACATAATATTAGAGAATGACCTCACATCAAGTTTAGGCAATTAATTTAAATAAAAAGAATATTGAATTAAAAAATAATAATGACAAACTATTTATTAGTTTAATGAATAACTATAATTTTTACAATACATTTAAAAAAACTTAATTATGTGCAGCATAAAAATTTATCACAGTCAGACTTCATTTGAGAAATGACCCCGTATCAACCAAAATTTATTTATTTCAATTTCATTTGGTCAATTCAAGTCAGGAAAATAAATCAAACTCAACTTCACGTCAATTTTCTCAAAATCAATGCTAAGGGCATCCTTTATGCCTGAAAACTATAATTTATTACATTTCCAAAATCCTAGTCACATGACAACCAAATAATTGTGAATTAATTAAGTTTTTCTATATCCCCTCCCGCAAAACCACCTGCCTCTTTGTTAATAAACCCTCTAGTAACTTTCATGAGTGGTGTTTGAACCCAAGACCTCATGCAAGTTGTCATGAGTGTCTTTGGGCTTAACCACAAGGCCAACCCTCGGGGGTTAACCCAAGAGGAAGACTAGACCTGCATGCCAGAGAAATTAATACTGCACCACACATGTAAAGGAGAGACTACAGAAAGGTATACATCCAAAACAACTGCTTACCACCCCCTTGCATTACTTGTCTGAGTTGTAGTAGCAGATCCAAAATCAATGCAGAATTACACTGCATTTACGGCATTGATAGTCAAAAGAAGATAATTCTAAGGGAATGCAGTGAGACTCATTTGTCCATTATCTTAACTTTATAATTACAAGGGGGATACTATAGACAGGTTAAATGGTAACAAATGATACAAGCAACTACAACGTAAGCATTTGCATATTGGGAAATACTCTCCCAAACCTTGCCTCTGCTGGGCAACTCCTGTCATCCTGAAGAACAAGAACCTTTAGTGTGCCAGATTCTTTCAACCAGGCAGCCACCACAGGTCCTGTCGAGATGAATCTGCCTAAGTTACACTTAGCTAAACGGAAGGGTGCACCGATCCCAGCGAGGAGTGCCTCAACAGCTCGCTTCAGGGCACCATCACCGACAACTTTACTGTGTTTGCCCCACCCAGTCAAGATGCTGCAAAAAAACTAACAGGATCAATAAGTGCCAAATGCAATGGACAAAAACATTCATTAATAGCAGGGAAAATATCGTGCCTTAGCAACTTTGGCAACTCATGGCCTTCGACTACAATTGACCAAATATTTAGTAACCATGCATGCACCATAGCTCGTGCAGCCCCAGAGGACATCAGATGCAAATCTAAGCATGAATCTGACCAAGCATTCTCCCACACCTGCCTACGTTTACCTTCACGCACCACTAGCTCAGCCCCTCGTTTCTGAAGATTAATCAAGCAAATTTAAAATCAGAACACATGCAAATTGGGACAATTATGCAATTCAATGTATCTAAGACAGTTGTATCCTGACCAAAACAGGAGATACTTCTTTTCACCAACCTGACCGAAGTGCCACAGCATGTCTGTCAGAGCATTATAGAAGGCAGATGCAGTTGAGGTGTCCATCAGCCTCACTTCATCAAACAGGGATTGCGCTTGTCCCCAAACATTCTCCTGATGACCCATTAGAAGTCCATGTGCAACACCATACACCTTATTGTCAAATAAGCGAAGCTCCTCCAGCAACATAGAAGCATCTTCAAATGAGTTACAGCGACTGCAACCATAAATAACATATCAATAAACAACAAAAATAAATCGCTTGATTGATTACCCAGAAACCCACTGCAAGTGTATCAGCAAAGCAGGCTAAAGATAGACTACGGACATTTATACATTAGATTTTGCAGGCTTCTAGTTCACAACTTGTTCATAATCAATGTAATAATTAAAATATCCATGCAGTAAGTAACAAAGGCATTATCTTCATATTGGCAGCAACATTGACCGAAAAGACTACAAGATACTTCTAAAGAATAACTTCACAAAAATTATAGATGAATCTTCCACCCCCCAACCCACCGCCCACCCCCAACCAAAAAAAAAAAAAAAAGAGAGAGAAAAAAAAAACGAAAATGTTGGTGGTGGTTGGAAGGGGGTGGGGCAGGGGGTTTGGTTCTGATTTCCAAAATTCCCAAATCATGCCTGGAAATCATTTTTCTGAATGACACATTCAATAAGATTTCAGCTTGTTCATTAATCTTGCAATTTTGGTCCAGCAAGAGCTGTCAGTTGAGAGTTTTTGTCCTTTGACTACTTTGTTTTTGTTTAGTGAAACTACAAACTCTCTTTATAGTGCTCTTTTGTGCATGTTGATTTTCTGAAGTTTTCTCACACTTCTTTTGGGGTAACAGAGGGACACTGCTGTAATATGATCTCTGGGCACCCCACAAGACCCATGCAATAGTTTAGGAAGTCTAAAAGGCATCCTTCAGGAGATTTGAACCCAGTATATCATATCACACAAGTTGTCAAGAACGTATCTTGGGCTTTAACCACTAGGCCAATCCCTTAAGGGTTAAATGCACTTAGAAAAGAATAAATAACGGACATTATAAAGCAAAAGGTGTGTCACATCAGAAAAAGAATGCTATTGAGAGACTGCAGCAACTTGCAGTCAACAAGGAGATGCGATTACTAAGAATTGATATATATAGAAGAAATAGAAATAATAAACAAAACTATACACAATGGAAGCTGCATTGATAAAGTTCAGCTAATGTCTTAACTATACAAGACATTAAACTTAAGTATACAAGATAATGTCTTATATATCTCAAAATTACTCTGGAGAACAGCCAAAAGCTCTCCTTACCAGTAAATTCTACATGTTGTCAAAACATAGAAAGCACTGTAAATGCATGAAAAAATTAATAGAGGAAAAAGGCAGCCAAGTGGCATACCTGCAAGCATTCAAAATAGCCGAGAAAGTGACCACATTTGGTTTGATGTTTAGCGCATGCATCTTCTGAAATACTCCTGATATACACAAAATTTCTTGCCAACCTCTGCTATCTTTCCTGTCCTGAACTCCTCTTTCACAGGCAAGCCGCCCAAATATCTTCATTATCTGGCTGTCCTCACCTTTGCCCAGCTTATTATCACTGAGATTACCAATAATTGTAGGGCATGAATAGCCATTTTGCTTATCATCACCAGCAGCAACTGAAGATTCAGCAGATGCTGATCTTCCAAAGGCATCTATTATAGAATTGTAGGTGACTACATTAGGTTTAATCCCTTCTTTAGTCATCTCATCAAGCAAAGACACGGCAGATTCAACCAATCCATTCTTGCACAGGGCATCAATGAGAGCACTGTAAAGAACCACATCTGCCTTCATCCCTGCCTTCTTAAATTCTCTAAAGACTTCCATTGCTTCCTTATACAGACCCCCTTTTGAGTACACATCTATGATAGTTGAATAGGTTAGTAAATTAGGAACCACTTTCTCCAATTTCATCTCAGCAAACACCCTTCCCACTTCATCATACTTCCCTTGCTTTCCATACCCACCAAGAAGCGCATTATAGGTCACAACGTCCTTCCTTATCCCAGAGTCTACCATCTCCTTACAAACATCCAAAGCCTCCTCGAACCTACCAAGCTTGGTATAAATAGTCAGCAAAGTATTTATGAAACCCTATCTAATTCAATACCCAAATACTTCATTTCATCAAATAACTTCAAGGCCTCATCATACCGTCCAGCCTTCGCATACCCATCAACCATAGTACTATAAGTAACCACATTAGGCATGATGTTTTTTGCAGGCATCTCCGACATAACTGCACAAGCTAATTCCATTTGCCCACATTTACACACCACATCCAAGAGAGTGTTATATGTAAAGATATCCTGCTCAATCCCTCGATCCACCATCTCATTGAACAAACTCTTTGCAGTCTCCCATAACCCTCCTCGACTACAAACTGATAAAAGAGAGTTATAAGTAATCCGATCCGGCTGAACCCCGTTACTCAACATCTCATTAAATAAGTCCACCACCTCATTATACTCTACACCCCCTTTACCACATGCATCAATCACCGCATTATAAGTGACCAAATTGGGCTTCAAGCCACAAGCTTTCATGGTATCAAAGACTTTCAAAGCCTCGCACGAAAACCCACTACGGCCATAAGCACTAATCAAAGCAGAAAAGGCATAAACAGTGTTTCCATACCCTTCATTAAATGCAACATCAAAAACATCCCGGGCTAAGTCAACCTTCCCAAGCCTACCAAGGGTACTAATCACAGCACTAGCTAACTTGCCTTGCTCATTCCTACGCTTCTCTCTTTTAACAGCAAATTCAAAGCACTTGATCGCTTTCAAGTGATCACCTCTATTACCAAACTCTCTAACAAGGAAATTGTAATCATCACTACCAAGAAGCCTAGACTCATAATTAAGCAATACATCTTCGAGGGACTGAGGGTCTTTACCGTAAAGAATTGCAGTGTGGAGGGCTTCCTCAGCTGCGGAAGAATGCCGATTGGCAACATGGGACTTCGTTCGACCGAGGTGGAGCTTTGACACGAAGCGCGTGGAACGGCGGCCGGAGAACTCGGTGGAGAGGTCTGATTTAGAGGAAGGGAGAGGGGAAAGGGTTGGAGTTTGAGTGGAGGAGGAATTGAAAGGGGGTTTAGAGAGAGAGACTACTTTGCGTGAAGTCCAGCTATGGTGGGGGTGGGGATGGTGGTGGTGGTGGTGGTGATGGTTTTTCGAGTGGTTTTTTAGGTGGTTTTGGTGGGGATAAGGGTGGTTTTGGTATGGCTTTGTGGTGGTAATTGAACAGTTTGGTGGTGTTGGAGATGCCATTTAATTGATTTTTCACCAAAAAAAAAATCAAAACAAAAGAAATGGTTTTTGTGATAAACACAGATAGATTTACGCTAGAACAAAGCTAAATATTTTAAAAGGACTGGGTTTTGGATAATCCCAGATAAGAAAATGCTAGGATAAAGCTAAGTTGACTGAAAAGACTAGATTTGGACTCAAACCCATAAACAAACAAGCTATATTATACGAAAAGATAGATTCTTGAGAGATACCCAGAAACAAACAAAGCTAAAATTTCATAAAAAATAATGGATTTTGAGACAAACCCAGAAAGAAACACACTAAAATAGAGCTGGATTACATGGAAAAAAAGATTGGTTTTTTAGGGAGAGGAAGTGCGCGTCAAAGGGGGTTTTGGGGGGAGATTGGGAGGAGGGTTTGGAAGAAGATGAGGTAGAGAAGGTGAAGAGGCCATTGGATATGATGAAGAAATAGAGGGAAAGAGGGATTGGAGATAACCCTTATATGTAAATGAGAATGGGCATGGGGGAGGGAGGGAGGAAGAGAGAGAATAGCGATGGGTGAGGTGAGGTGAGGTGAGGTGAGGTCTGGTGAGTTGATAGGTGCAGATGAGTTTGGTGTAAAGTAATGTAATGTGGGGTAATTTCAAATTCAGACATTGAAATACACGCCAAGCCCTAACTCATTACTGTTTTCTTATTCTCGTTGCGATTGTCTAGGTTGTTTTATTGACCACCATACCATATAACGTTAAGTCGTTCATTTTACTTGGACCATGCATCCTTGGCATTCTTTGTTGTATCTTTTGTTGCCTTGCTTGGATTTAGTAAACCTGGGAGTGGACTGGCATGGCATAGGACCCACTATCCCTTGCCCTTCAAGTTTATGGGAGATATGCTGTACATGGATAGGGCTAAAATAATTGAAAAGTAACAACACACGGGTGAATAAATTAACTTTCAACATTGACAGCATCAACAAAGAAATTAATATAAAATAACTTTTTTTTACATGGGAATAGAGATACTACTCTTTAATGTAAAATAATTAATCCTCTATAAAAAGTATATTTATATTTACAAAAAAAAATAAATATTTTTCTAACTTTGCTTGCCACGCTTTATTTGCTTCTTTATGAAAGAGATTAATTGAAACTCTTAGTTGTTTTACCAAATTCCATGATCAGTAAGGAAAATTAAGTTGACCTTCTTCATAAATGTGATCGACTAAAACTAATGTTTGCTACATCAAATTTTATAATCTATTCTCTACACACTAAAGAAGCTTTTTGAAGCTTTTTGAAGAAAGATGTGAGGGATTGTTGATCCAACATACGGTCGTAATAGTTTATCCACTTCAATTTTTATGTTATTTAGCTTGTGTCTTGTCTTTCACATGAATCTAGACTAATCTCCACCGTCAATAATTCCATATGAGCTATAGTATTTGCTGCTAAAAATTTTCCAGTAGCAATAAATACTTAGCTTGCTTCTCTTCTCCCTTGAAGTCCATCTTTAACAAATCTCTTTGGTCCTCGACATTGAGATCCTAATGGTTGTTAAAATCACGGTTTTATTATTTATTCGAATCTATAGAATCAATAAAATCATATAAAATCGTACAAAATTAGTAAAATCATGGACAAATAGAATTGCACACCTAAATTAATAATTCTACCTAAAATATGACTTGAATAATTTTGAATCCATTTTAATTAAAAAAAACTTATAAAATCATAAACTCGTATAATCGGATATTTGATTTGTGCTTTTGACAACTAATACCTATATAAATGAACAATGTTGACTTTATTTCTAAATCATCAAGTGATTTGGTTATCCACTCGAGCACATTCCGTGTTTCCACCTCCACTAATGGTTTCCCATTTTCATGTTGATCTACCATCTCCAATCCCCAATATGCTGCCCAAAATGCAGTTCTTCTATAAAACTATAAATTAAAAGTATGGTGAATTCATAAAGTATTTTATCGTAGTTTATAGTATAAACTTTGTAAAATAATAAAATATTTAAGTATCTATACAAATATAAAAACTAGAATAAAAAAGTTTTTAGTTAGAATTTTGAATCAATTCATAATCCAACCGAACAAAACTGTTATTTAATAGTTTAAAAAATTTTTAATTCGAACCAAACTGTTACTTAAGGGTTTAGTCCAGGATGGAAAAAAAAAAAACAAACCGTAAATTATGGTTTGATTTGGTTTTAGGAAAAATCAAACTAAACCAATCTGTGCCCACCCCTAATTATATTTAGGGCAGCAAACAATCCAAACTATTCACGAGCTACTCGAGCTCAATTAGTAAACGAATCGAGCCCGAGCCTAAAATAAAGCTCGTTTATCTAAACAAGTCAGTCTTGAGTTTTGATTTAAACTCGCGAGTCAGCTCATAAACAAGCTTGTTTAGGCTCGTGAACAGGCTCACAACTAGGCTCGTTAATAATCTCATTAGTATATTTGTAAATTTTTGTATGCATGATTTATTATCTATAACTACATAATAAAAATAATAAAAACTAATTTCTATTTAATAATTGCGTATATATATTATAACAGTGCTTATATATATATATATATAATATTAGGTTTAAAAAAAAAAGGAAAAACGGGCTATCTAAATTAGTCGAGTTCGAACTTAAATTACAAGCTTGATAAAAGCTTATTAGACTAGATAAAAAAGCTTGGCTTGACTCGAGCTCTTTTCATAACAAACCGAGCTCGAGCTCAAATATAAGCTCGCCTAACTGAACAAGCCAAGTTCAAGCCTCGATTTCAGATTCGATAAAAAGTTCGGCTCAAGTTTGAGCTTGCTAAAGTTTAAACAAGCCGAGTCCAAATCTTTAAAAACTCGACTCAGCTCAATTCGTTTGCAACTCTAACTATATTAAGCAGTCATATACAGTACACCCGACGTATACTACAGCAAAAACTTATTACATAAAATCTCATCATGAAATTCGGCCAAAAAAAAATCTCGTTATGAAAAATGACAGACATTACTTGTTTAGGCCAATGACTCTGATAGATGCTACCTGCGAATTCATGACAAGACTCAATGTTAGTACTTGTCACCTGATACCACCAAAAGACTCTTATAAAAATAGAAACAAATGATTCCCATATCACTAATTTTCTTTTTTTTTTTTTCTTTTTTGAATAGTTATTTGAGAAGTTTCATTAAAACGTAAAATAGTACATATTAGAACTTAGCATCTATTTGATAATTTTTTTTTGGCGGATACAGACATATTTTATAAATTTTTTAGTAAATTATTTATTAAAAAATAGATATAGATAAAAATAAATTGATAATTCTTTTAAAAAGATCAAATATAAACAAATATATATATATATCAAATATATTTATATATATTATTTTGATATAAATAAAAATACAAATAAAAAACAAATCATCTAAACCTTAGAACTCCATAGATGTATAAGCCTTCAGCACACGGCTGCAGAATTTGCTCCGGAGGCACAAAAGCGACAAAATCTATAACTGCAAGGAGTGATAGTCTTTTCTTCGTTTTTTTTTTTTTTTTTAATTTCCAATACATAGTATAAGTATGAAAAATAAAAAAATCAAATCTACTATATCTATTGGGAGATTAGCGTTTACGATGATTTTAACTTGGAACGTGATATTTCTAAAAGTAATAATTGCATATCAATATATATATAACTATTGAGACCAAGGAGTCAAATTTAGTCCACCTGCTTGGTTATTTCGTCTTAACGTTAAGGAACTATCATGAAGAACTCCAAGTGTCGGCCAAGCGAAGGCCCAAAGCGAAAGAGGCACTTCACAACAGCGTAGCATAGAGGTATTAAAAAAATGGGAAAAAAAGGATCTAAGATGTCCAGATTTAATGCAAAATAATAGTAGGTGCGGTTGCTAGATAGAGTTAGATAGATATTTTATTAAAGTGGTAAGTAGGGTTTAATCATAGCAGTTAAATTAGATTAATCCTGACTGTTTAATAAAATAGACTTATTTTAAAATAGAGAACCATCATCATTTATATATCATTTTTTTTTCCTAAAGTTAAAATTAATTTATTCAAAAAGTCCAGAAAGACCACCACTAGGATGGAGAAACACAAGTTTTCAGAGATCAATACAACTTAAAAGAACCACTTGAAGTGGTGGAAACATAGTCCGTAAAAAAAAAAAAGAATAGAAACCAGCAAAATTGGAAATAGCCATGAAAGCCATCTCCCTTGACAAATCTCGAAGTCCAGTCTTTGTTATACAATCAGCCAAAAAGTTCTCTCTTGGTGTATAGCAAAGCTTGGCGTCCTTGATATGCTTGAGTGTATCCTTACATAAAGACACAATGAAAGCAGAAGGAGTAACATTTGTTACTTCATTATTAATTAGCTTGACAACCATGAGGGAGTCCGAAGTAAAAGAGATATAATCAAATCTCGTGTCTAGGCTTATGTTAATAGCTTCAAGTAAGCTGGATTTCCACTTCCAAAGGGGAAGACCAAACAATTCGTTTACAAAACCTTGTTATGATGTTTGCACTAGCATCCCTACAAAATACTGTCAATAGCTGCTTTTCTGTGTTGCCCAACAACAACAGCGTCGCAACTGAAATGAATCTAGAGGGGTAAGGGGTAGGGTGTTGGAGTTTGTCAGCTAAAAGCAAAGGATCCGTCTGGGATTGGTCGCATAAGCTGGTTATAGATGATGCACCATTCTACATCTTTCGCTTTTGTAAAGAACTTCCATTAAGGGTCAGAAGAAGAGAAGATTTTGTTATTTCTCTCTAGCCAAATCCCTTAGAGGTAAAACATGAAAAGGCATGACCATAGCAAAGGAGTTGGTACTGTTATTCTTTTTGTCATGTTTGGTAGTAAACCTAATCCGATCCGTTAAGAAGAGGTGAAGGAAAGATCTAAAGGAGGTTAAGTTGTTAAAATCTCTCCACCAAAGATTTGTGGGGCATCATTATCTAAAGATGTGCTCCACGATCTCCTATGCACACTCACAAAGAGGGCATCTTAGGTTCACGTTAATGCCCCAAGTCCATGTTGATGCCTCTTCGTCTAAGCTTGTCTCTAGTAGGTAAGCATTATGCAACAATCTTCAAATGAACATGCAAAATTTAAGATATCCTAATATCTTCCAAATCTAACTCCAATCCTTGCTCTCTTGATAGAGGCAAATAACGAGTTCTTAGTAAATGTCTTGGACTTCCATTTGATCGTGATTTCCAAACAACCTCCTTTACGATGTCTATCACGCCCCAATGGATACCCTAAACATGATAGACCATCGTACGTAATATTAAAACTTAAGAATAACTACCTCAGTCACTCGAAAGCTTCCATATAGGTACAAGGCGTACATTCACATCAAAGGGAGACCAGTGGAGTAATGCATTTAAGATATTGGCAACGGAATATTCAAAATAACACTTAATATATTTCATTGAAATATAAAGTCTTACAACTTGTAGGGGGCATTCCCCTAATAATTCCCATAACAACATAGTTTTAAAATGAAGATTAACTAAAGCTAGAAGATTTTAAAGGAAATCTAGTCTTTGACTTCAAGACAGAATTCCTCCAAAAGCTTCTCAAAATAAAGATTCTACCCGAATGATCAAGATGGTCTCGGGTACGAAACAAAGGCCTTGCAATATCAAAAATCTATTGGGGTATAAGCATAACTAGCTTAGTGAGATATTCCTTACGCAAAAGTACTCATAACAAACATTCAACCAAGTTCAATAAACAAGCATATGAAATGCAATAACCATATGATCAAACATTACATATAACCATCCGGTTTCGTATGTATGATGGATTTACCCCTCCATCAGTGGTTAGAGAATGATTTGAACTAGGCCCCAAACGACCTCCTTAAAAGTTGCGCGCATCTTGGGTTTCAGCGAACTATACTACTAGTCTCCTGGCTTTCCTTTCCCAAAGCGATCGATCCGGCTCGGCTACAACTTGAGGCTGTATTCCCCAAAAGTCCTAAATCCTCAAGATGTAGCAAGGCAGCTTACCTTTCCAATCCCATGATGAGGAGTAGTAGTAAAAATGTGAAATAATATTCTAAGTGATATGCATAAGTAATTTAGTATATGGAGATTCTAATCTGACATTAATTCATTTAAAGCGATCAAGCAATAATTGCACACATAGCAATACATACATAGAAACAATTATATCAATCACAGATCAAGTTCCGATATGCTTATCTCTCATTGATCGCACATAATAATTCACATACATAATTCCCATGATATCCCACATGCATACCAATTTTATCTTTTCCTAACATCTAGTACTTTATTCTACAAGCACATGCGTGAATACATAAACGTAAAGGAAACTTACTCGTCCATAGCGTTCTTCTATGAGTCGAAGTAATTTTCGAGGAAGAGAAGATCTTGGTCCTCGATACCTAAACAAAATAAATACCCGAAATAAGTATTTCATCTAAGATTTACTCAATTTCTCTAATTCTATCTTATTAAATTAGTCAAAATTCACATGAATAGAAATTCCAAATTAAAATGGTCATAACTTGATCATTTTAACTCAGAATTTCACGTATTATATATCGATTTCTACCTACTAGAAAAGATCTATCCATTTCTAAAGTTATTTTTATCAAAAGAATCCATTTGGGTCTCTGAACAATGATGTACATAACTATTACGAAATTCCAGTTTTCAAAAACACAATTTTCCAAGCTTTTCTTCATACAAAAATTCTTATACCAAAATATATATATAATATATATATTTGTATAGTTGGAAAATCTTTTGAACATATATATGTTGACTCATATCATAAGCATGAATTTAGTGAAGTTGTCCCAACAATGATTTTTGTCAAATAAGGTATTCTAAAAGTTGAAAAAGTAATGTTTTGGAAATTTTTATTTTAACTTCGTTGGAAAAGTTCTTGGATTTATTATAAGTAAATATTTTCTTCTTTTTAACTTAATCTATCTTTTGAAAACAATTCATATTTTCCATAATAATTGTATTTCTACAACTTCATTTGTAGGAGTTAAAAATGTAGTTTTTAAATGTTTTCTTGATAGTGATAAAACTTTCTTGCTCTTAGTTTTTCCTAAAATTAGTTTCATTTTAAAATAATAGTGTTCTTCTAATTTTATTTCCTAAGTAAGATTCATCTTTAAAAAGATTTATTCTTTTATGATTTTGTAAAACTTATCTAACCTTAGGATGTTGATAAAAATTTTACAATGAGTTTAAGAAAACTTTGTTAGATGAAGAATTAGTAATATTAAGTTTAAAGAAACTTTCTTATTTTATTGGTTTGAAAAGAGAGTATATGAAAATTCTACTTTATGTATTCTTTGATGAAACTCTAATATACTATTATTGCTAAGACTTGTTATGAGTTTACTTAAATTTTTAGGAAATGTTTGTGAAAGTACAACTCTTAGCTTTGAATGAGAATCCTTTCTCTAAGTAACCAAAATTTATTTGAAAAGAGTTCATAAAAATATTTTCTTTATATTTTTGTTGAGACATATCAATATTCACATGCATGAGCATGAATATGTAGTTATGTGAAATATAACATAATAAGATAAAATAAATGTAATAAGAGTATAATAGTAAAGTCAAGTATTGAGAATCTTAGCTTCATCAAGGTATCTCGGGACTAAGAATAGATTAGTCCAAAAAGAAAAGAAAAGAAAAGAAAAGAAAGAAAATTGTTTTAACTTGCTAAGGACAAGTCTAAGACTAAAAGAATAGTCTTAATAAATAAATAAATTGCAAAATATATAAATAAATAAATAACAAGTGAGCTTATATGCTCTAAAGAAATACATATACATAAGATACGTAATACTATATATAGGTTAGATTAGAGAAAATAATAATAACAATAGTAACAATAACATAATAACAATAATAAATAATGGAAAATATAAATATGAACAAAAACAAAACATAAACATATTATTGCTTCTTGAACTCTCATGAGTCTAAGAAATATACACTAAGCTCATGCTAAGTTATATGAACATGATGAGTATGTGTAAGAAATTTTACCTAAGGTTATATGTTTGTTGAAGAGGAAAAGAATGGGTTGTAGTATTATGTAGGAAATGGTTTTATGGAGAGAAGAGAGATCTTGAGAGAGAATTTGAGAGAGAGTGTTTATGGAGTAATTTTGGTAGAGTTTTAGTAGGAAATGAGTTGTGTGAAAGAATGAAGGAGGGATGGGGTATTTATAGAGTTTTGGAGTGGTAATTAGATGTAATTAAATAAAATAAAATGAGAGTGAAGAGAGAGAGATAGTGGATGGCAAGGCTTGGGAAGAGAGAGGAAGTTTGATTAATTTTGTTGTTTTGTAATAAAAAGAAGTAATGTGTAAAGTATGATGTAATTAAAGTTGTATAAGGAAGGTAATCTGTAAGGTATAGGTATGATAGTGTATAAGAGTAGAGTGTAAGAAAAAGTAGAGATAGTGAAATAGTAATTAATAGTAGAAATAGTACTATAAATAGTAAACTAGATAATTAAAATACCGATAATAAAGAAAATATGCGTAAACGTCCTATATATGATATTTTTAGTTACCGAAAAATTCTAAAACTGATATTTTTTAAAACTTTATATTTTTACGAGTTTAATGAGATTGTCGAAATATTTTCACCATCCGGTGTACCGAGGCATGATTTTCGAAAACTGATTCTGTTCAGATCCAAAAGATACTAGAAAATTGCGAATCTAATATTTTTAAGCTTTCCTATATTATTACGAACCATTTTCCACAATTATCTTAATTCTGTTATCTAGGTCTTAAGAACACGGGAATATCGAATCTAGATTCATTAGACTAAATATAGAACTAGGTTGACTTTAGATTCCGATTTGACTTTCTATTCTTAAAGTTTACTATATATATACCGAGAAATCTAAGGACTTACAATGTAGGATCATTATTCCCATCATCAAGGAAGATATTTCCCAGTAAATTACTAATATTGTTGTCCATGGGGACTAGATGACATTTTCATTCCAAGAACCAATACTTAACCAGGCCTCCCTAATGGTGATGGTTGAGGCAAATCTATTTAGAGGACCAAATAACTATGACTTAATGATGTCATGGTTGTTCCATTTGTCTTCCTAGAACCTAATATCTCGACCATGTTTAGAGAAGAGGGTGGCATTCTAATCGAGGAATTCAGTAGCTTTCCTCAAAGTTTTCATGAGTGCAAACCCACTCTCCTTTTGTCTAACATTGCTCCAAGTTTCTAGGTATCTGCACACAATAGGGGTCCAACAGAATTGAGAATACAGATGTAATCAGGCAAGTTATAATAGGGTTCCCAATCCGCCCGACCCATTAAAATCCTATAGGATTCAACTTTATAGGGTTTTAGGGCTAGATTCGAATATCTAGTAAAAATCCTATAAGGTTATAGGATCGAATTTGGATTATATAACAAACCTGATGGATACGCAACAACCCGGTATCATAATTTAAAAATAAACAAATAAATAAATAAATAACATTACTAAAAGGGCAAGTAGAGAAAAGGAAACATGGAAGAGTTGTTATCTTTTCTACTTTCTAAAGATTTTTTTTTTCCTTTTATATTTACTAGACTAGTTAAGAATTTTAAAGCTTTTAATTAAAATTTGTTTAAGTCATGTTTGCTTTAATATTGGTTGATGTGTTATATTTTAGCCTTAACATGAGATTTAACTTAACCATGTTCTTGTATAAGTCTCTTAGATGAAAACATGGTGACAAAAGTAATATGTTTATGCGTTTAAACATTAAATCATGAATGTGGTATGCCACATATTTTATCTATTCTACATGTATCTTTTTATTTTTTAATGCATTGGAAATATATGTCAAAAGCACTGGCTTCTCTTAAATTTATTATTAAAACTTGAAAATAGCTTGAAAAAAAATTAAGGTTAAGTGTCGGGTAATGGGTTCTAAATCAAACCTTAGATATAGCATTAAAACTCTGTAGGATTATAGGGTCAGGTTTGATAAAACCTAGAGGGTAGACGGTCGGATTTCAAGTTTATATTATTCATCCGAAGCCCAACCTGATTAGATCCCTAATTGAGAAATCTCAATTTTCTAGGCTAATTTGATCATCTAAGCTTTATTTTTTTTATTGAGGTCAAGGAGACTCAAGCCTCCCTTGTCATTACTTTTTTTCACATTACTCCATTTAACCTAATGGATTCTCTTTTTCCCCTCAATTAGACCTTATAGGAAATCTCTTGTTGTCTTCTCTACTTCATTGGTAACCTTCTTTGGTAGAAGAATGAGTTATGCATAATAATTTGGAACGCTCTCTATCTATGTGGCAATTATGAGATGCTTACCATCCATGCTTAGAAATTTCGCTTTCCAACTCGCAGCTTTCCTCTTCACCATTTCAATGATGAAGTTGAGGTTATGAGCTTTTAGCGTACTACCTTCTTTTATCGGGAGTCCTAAATATTCCCTAAGTTATTCTCCTAACTTATGCCCAAAATATCCACAATCTTACTTTTTTCTCCCTCTAAGATGTTATTAAAGAACAATATACCAAATTTAGTTGCATTGACTCTCTATCTGACCAACTTTTCAAACTAATCCATGAAATTTTTCATAATCCAAGCATTATGTTTCGAGGCTTCACCCATCAAAACAATATCATCCGTAAAGAAGAGGTGATTTGGTGTCATATTCGAATCTTACATCACATTTGGCTTTTGCCGATCCATATCCTTATGGTTGTATATTGCCTTATGAAACACCTCCATTGCCAAGATGAAGAGGTATGACGATATAGGGTTTCCTCATCTAATCGCTTAGCTTGTAAGGAAAGGATCAAGAGTAGACCCGTTAAAAGAAACTTCATAGCTAGCTGTTGCAAGGCAATTACTTAACATATCCATCTAAAAAGACAGGAAGTTAAGAATTCTTAAAGTAACCCCAACAAAATTCTATTCCAGTCGATTGTAGGCCTTTTTCTAAATCCAATTTAACCATCATCCACTTTTTACTTCCCTTCTTCCTTTTCAAGGCATGAAGAGTCTCTTATAAAACAACTAAACGCATGTTTGAGTACATTGGTTTTGTATTATTCTAGCATCATTTTCAAACCAAACCAATACTGAACTGATAAAGATATAATACCTATAAAAAATTGAAAGTTTCACTCGCAAACTGACCAAACCGAACCAATACTAAACTAGTACTGATAATTTACCAATACAGATCTTATATAGATAAAAATCCAATAATCCAAATAGGACTTAAGTTATCTATTACCAATATTCTAGGAATAAAACTTACATATTCTAGACTGATGAGATCATCAAGGAGAGGTCTTAGTTTAGCCGATGGGTTTGAACCTCTTCATTTGTTTGCACCTTAGATTTTTTGTATAAGCACCAGAAAGGTCTAATTTAATTCTTCAAGGATGGTTCTATCATAACAATTTCATAGATGGATGGTCCAACAATATCTCGATAGTTTTTGTACAAGATGGAGTGGAAGCCATCAACACCTAGGGCTTTCCTACTACCAATGCTAGTAAGGGCCTCCTTGATCTTGTTAGACGTAACTGGACGATCCAGCTTAAGAGACTGTGAGGATGATAGATAGATTCCACTATTTTCCCAGGTGATTAGGTTCTCTTTGTTTAAGTACTTTTCAGTTGTCAAGAAAATCTTAGAAAATGAGTGTACATGTGCCTTGAGCATGTTCTCTTTAGAAATCTACTCCCTCGCGTCACCAAATAGGCCTATAATTTTCGATTTTGATCTTCTTGCTAAAGTCAAACTATGGAAGAACTCTCTACTTCATTCCCCATCTATAATCCATTTGGCTCTAGCTTTGGCAACCCATAATTTATCTTTGTAGTTAAGGATATCCTAAAGCTCACACTCTTAGTCCCTTTCATAGTTTAAAAGCGTTTGCATAGGGTAATTTATGATACTCATTTTGAAAAAGTTCAAACAAGCAATAACCTTGCCTTTCCTATGATGGATGTTACCAAAAACATCCTTATCCCACTATTTTATGGTAACCATGAAGAGGCCTAGATCTTCTAGGAATATGAAGTTTGGTACTTTCTAATATTTTTGGACAAAACTCTTAAAACTAGGATAGTTCAGCAACATAGGCTGAAACAAAAGGGTCTTCTCTCTCTTTGGCCCCTTTTGATAATTGGAAGAGTAAAGACTAATAAAGGGGTATGATCAGAAACTATGCTATGTAGGCAAAAGACATTGGCATCTAGAAATTCAAATCTCTAACCTTCATTAGCCTAAGCCCAATCAAGTCTACATTGGATTAGCCTGCTAATGTTTTTGCATCTATTATTCTAAGTAAATTTTGGTCCCAGAAAGCCAAGAGCACACATGCCACAGTTGTCCATACAGTGTTGGTACGTGCATGATTTGCGGGAATTTACCCGACATCTTCCCAACTTTTCCTCATATGTTAGGATTTCATTGAAGTCCTCTATTAAGAGTGAAGGACCACTAATCATGTCCGACAAATCACTAAGATTTTGCCAAAGATTTTTCCTTCTTTCTAAATGTAGACTTGCATAAATAGCAGATAAATGCCAAATAAAGAGAGAATTTATTATCTTAATCTCTACATGGATGGTTTATGGTTTGGTTGTCCGTGATGACCTCCTCCACACGAACATAGTCTGTGTTCCACAAAAGCATGATTCCACCACTAAAATCGTTAGCTTCTACATAAATCATCTCCGTATGGTGAAGCCCCCTCTTAAGGTTCTTAGCCTTATTATGATCAAGTCTTGTTTCTATCAAGATTAAAACATATGGGTTGTGTCCAGATATAAGCTCTAAAATTGCTTGACATCGCTTAACAAAGCCAGCCCCCCTAACGTTTCAAGCTATCACTCTTGGTCAAGGTGGGCAAAAAAACTAACCAAACCAAATCAATTCATGAGTAATATTCTTGGGTAAATTACACAGAAAGATATCAACATTTAAAGGTAAGTTCATTTAAAGCATCAACACTTCAAATAGTTAAAAAGTGGTATCAACGTTTGGAGATAAATTCATTTAAGATATCAACATTTCAAGTGGTTAAAAAAAGGTATCAAAATTTTACAAAGTGAGTTATATAAGATATTAATATTTGATAGTTGATAAAAACTATTGAAAATTAATCCAAACATTGATACTTTAAATGAACTTTACAAAATATCGATGCCTTCTATCGTAATTTACCCTAATATTCTCCTTGAGTTTTTATCCCTACTTTCTCTTTTTTAAATATGTATGTGTAATTTGACTGATTTAGCACTCTTGGTTTAGAATGGGCAAAAAAACTAACCAAATCAAATCAATTCATAAATGAAATCAAACCAAATTAAAAATATGAATTTTTAAATAGTTTGGTTCAAAAAATTCTCAATTCAAACTATTTTATAAATTTATGGTTAGTTTTGAGGGGTAAAATAAACCAATTCATAAAACTGAACTAAACTGTTTTAGAAAACATAATAATATTTCACTTATAACTATAATTTTCTTATGATGATTTATTAAAGGTTGCATATGTTTTTATGGTTTTTACTATAACATGTGTTTTTAAGTACTATCACCTCTATACCATGGCCTTACCTTTATTACCAGCAAACCCTACAACTACCAACATTAGCATTACCCTTACCTTACTACAACGGCTACCGATTTAATATTACTACTACCGCATCCCTGACATTACCACCACCTTTATACCACTTCCTTACCTTTATCACCAACAAACCCCACAACTATTGACCTTAGCACTACTCTTACTCTACAACTACCACAACCATTTTAACATCACTATAACCACATCCCTAGCATTGCCACCACCCTCTACCATTACCACTATTGCCACTACCATTGCATATCACCACTACTATTAACACTAATGGATAAACTTCACTAGCCCCAAAATATCACCATTGGCATTGGATGTAATCACGGCAACTTCATACACATCACTGTAACACCACTAACACCTCCTCCATACAACTATTATTGCTACCCATCATCATCATTACTATTTTCATTCTTGCTACCATAGCCATCATCACTATTATTATTACACTATTCCCATCATCATCGTTCTTGAATCAACCACCCTCTATAGCCATCATGTTTGTTATGCACATGAAAAGTAAGTGACTATTTTCTCATCTGAAAAAAATTAAAACAAAGAACATCAAAATTCAAACTCACAACCAGATTAGATTTGGAAAAATTAATAAAAGTTGATATTATTAGAAGATAGATATCAATAATTCTCCTTAGGTTGCATAAAAGGTTAAGAATCTTTAGGGTTCTAAAATCTAACACTCATGCTTGCACACTTTCGCTAATGACTCACATGTGATTACTTACTAGAAAAAGTTACTTCTTTTCAATTAAAGCGTTTTTATGTATGCTTTTAATAACTCCATATACGATTAGCTAGGTATAATTAATACTAAGTTAAAGAAGAGAATGAATGAATAGGGTATCTTAAGATATATACCTAGAGTTTTAATATCTACATTGTCCCTTAAGCCATTTACACAATTGAAATTTTGTACTTCAATCGGATCTTCCCTATATCCTAATCAAGTTTGTTTAGACACAAACATTTTGACTTATCTAAGTGACACAATTTAGCCCTTAGGTTCCAAAACCCTTGACATGATCTTTTATTACTTAAATCATAAATCATTATTATCTTTCATTATTTTTTTTATTTAAATTTAAAGGAAAAAATTGAACTTAAACAAATTTATTCCAACTAAGTCAAGATTAAGGATTAAATTTTTTATATCGAAACCTCCTCCTTCTCTTTTCAAAAGCTCAAAACGTCAACGAGCTATACTAATATCGTTACTCTACTAAAGTGACTCCTTAAAAGATAAAACAAATGAACTGGTTAGTAATACATCAAATATATCATATTAAGGGTCTGTTTGGATTGTCTAATTTTCATCTAAATCTGTATCGAAATGATATGTATAAATACAGTCGATTTGCATTTATATTTTATCTATTTGATTTTTTTTTGTGAGAACTGTCAACTTTTTTTTTATTTATATCTATTTCCCAAGAAATGATTTGTTAGAAAAAAAAGTTTGAAAAAAGTGTCTGTACCTGTCGAAAAAAGCTAAACAAACAGACCCTAAATATGCTATCACTTGCATGCTTTAAGAAACATAGTTTATATATTCTTCCTTCCACACATCTTTCCATGACATCTATTTACATATTATAAAATTAAGAAATTTTCAAGGTTAATGGATACTCATGTTATAAATGGTCAAACAGTTATAGCAACATCCCATATGCATGTAACACGATCTCTATCTATATCTCAAATCATACAATGCACGATTAGTTATAACTTGTGAAAATCATCTTAACTTAGTCATCTAAAAGAATTAACTCTATTTGAATGCTACTACATCTCACCATGGCTATGGATGTAAACCCCTAAAGTTTTGTGATCAATTAAGCTTAAACCCTCATTAGAAAGTCAACCGGAACCCCAAAGTCAACAAAACCCTAGTCTTTTGTAATCGTTCAAGTCCGATATTCCCGATTAAACAACTCTAAGAAAGTAAGTAAGAGTTTAGTATGTAGAATAGTTCGTAATAATCTGAGGAAGCTTAAAAATATTAGATTAGTTAAACCGTGATTCGTTTTGAGCACAACCAGACACAGTTTTCGAAAAGCATGTCTCCAGGCTTAGATTAGTAAAATTATTCCAAATATACTGTTAGACTCGTAAAAATATAAAGTTTTCAAAAAAATCAATATTATAATTTTTCGATAACTAAAAATATCATATATTGCAATTATATGCTTATTTTCTTACTACCGGTACTTAAATTGTCATGTCTACTTTACATTACACTATTTTCTTCTATTCTATACTATTTATCTATCTCTAATTTTTCTTACATCATACTCTTACAAACCATATCTCTATTTGTTACAATTTTCATTTCCAATACAACTTCACATCTTTCATATCTTACTTTTCATTAACAAAAATACAAAAAAAATAAATTTTCTCTCCCCTCTACTACAAGATTTGCGCCGGCCCCCTCTCTCCATCTCCTCAAATTGTTTTATTTTTCATTTATTTAATTAACACAATTTTACTCTCACATTTTCCTATAAATACCCCCTCTTCGTTCCACTTCTTTCACACTTTCCATACACGACAAAATTACTCTCTCAAATTCTTTACAAGAGTTCTCTCTCAAAGCTCTCTCAAAATTAGTCTTGATAGGTAATTCTTCTTTAGAGTTTTCTTTATGTTCATTTATTTAGTATGAGCTTAGTGTGTATTTTCTAAACCATGAAGGTTAAAGAAAGCAACAATAGGTTCATACTTTGTTTTTGTTCATGAATCAAATTTCTTTTATGTTGCCTTTATGTATATAATTATCTAAATATATCTATGTAGCTATATATATCTTTTAGAGTATATAAGCTCATTTGTTTTGCAATTTATTTATTTTCATTTTGTTTTTAAGACTAGTCTTTATAGTCTTAGACTTGTCCTCATCAAGTCAAAACATTTTCTTTTTCTTTTTTTTTTATGGGACTAGTCTTTTCTTAGTCCCGAGATACCTTGATGAAGTTAAGATTCCAATACTTGATTTATTTCTTTACTAGCTTATTTCTTTAAGTTATTATGTTTCCTTATGTTTTCATAACTTTATGATTCATATTCATGCATGAACATAATGATTTTTGTCTCAACAAGATAAATAAGGAAAAGCTTTCTTAAAATAAAAATTTTTCTCTAAAAAGTAAGAAGTAATTTTCATAAAAACTAAGGATTTTATCTTAACAAACTTTTCTAAGAAATCTAGAGGAGTTTGTAGGGATTTTTCTTCTTGAGTAAACAAAAGTTTTACTAAAAACTTCACTTTTTCATCAAGTACTAGTTTGACAAAAAGAAATTCTTTTCATGAAAATAGAATAATCTTAAGAAACAAGAAAATTATTTCTATGAAGACAAGAATTGTTGTTATTTTCAAGAAGTATTAGAAAATAAGAAAATAAAATCATTCTTTGAAAATTTAAAGGACTAAGGAAAGGAAATTTACTCATAACTTGAAATATTCTCTAGCAAAAATAAGAGGAATTTTCAAAAGTTCCACTTTTCTTTAGAAGACTTTACTTTTACAAAAATTTATGGTATGAGACAACTTCATTAACTTCATACATTTGATATGAGTCAATAAATATATGTATATGAATTTCAAAGGTTTTACAAACTATTATAATACCTATCTCTTTGAAAAGAGCTTTTGTTAAAAGAAGGAATTCAAGTTTGAGAAAATTCGTGGTGAATCTGATCACCACTCTTTCGGAACCCAAACAACTTAGTTTGATGAAAATAGTTTTAGAAATAGATAGATCTTTTCGAGTAGGTGGAAAATGGTATATAATATGCGAAATTCTGAGTTAAAATGAGCAAGTTATGGTCATTTTAAGTTGGAATTTTCTCCAATCCGATTTTACTGCGATTTGAAGATAGATTTAGAGTTTTCAAAGATAGAAATTCTATGAAAGACTCATTGTGGGTAATTCATCTTGTTTAGGTGAAGAAGGAACTGAGATCACTTTCTCAGAAGACTACTTCGATTAGGAGCTACCGATATGGAGTGAGTTAATCATTTACAAAGTTACATTTCCTTGTTTGTGCTTGTAAGTAGTAACACTAAAAATAAGGAAAAGATAAATGAACAAATATTGTGTGATTTGGATTTATGATTGGTTGAATATAAGTTAAGAATATCGAAAGAGGAATGATAAATAAATTGTGATTCTTGCATTGATATGATGAGTATTATTTTGATCGCCTTTAACTTGAACTCAACATTAATTGGTTAAACCTATATTGAAAACGATAGATGCATATCATGTTTGTGAGTCACATTTATTTCACTACTATTCTTCGTGTGGGGAAATGAGAAAGTTGTAGTGGTGGCTACTAGGAGCCGGAAAGTCTACATGGGCCAGTAGGAGCCAGAAAGTCTACAGGACCAGTAGGAGCCAGCAAATCTGCAAATATTGATGGTCGTATGGGCCTGTAACCTCCCAACCCCCGATATGGAGGGTGTAAAATCCATGCTACACATGATTTCCGGTTAATCTTGTGTAATCCTCTTGATTTTACATAACCCGGTTATAATAAATATTAAAATAAAATGTAGAATCATAAATGAACTATAATAAAATATCATAAATCACTCCAAATTTTTCGCGATTTAAATTTTTTAAGTATAAACAAATTAGAATAAAGAATCTTTATCACTAAGACTATAAAAGTTCATAATAAAGAATAAAGAAAACTATTTAATATTTACGAACTTAAGTTTTAATGTAAAATATATATATATATATTAAAACATTCAAGTTAAATAATTCTGAGTCTATAAAAACTAAAAGTCTGATCTAATCCTGTAATTTATAATTAGTCAAAAGAACTGAGTAACAAATATAAAATTAAAATTAAATTCCTAATCTAATAAAAATCCTAGAATAAATTTATAAATAGAAATGATTTCATATGTAATTTCAAAACTTCAAGATTTATAATAAAGTCGAATTAAGGGCAATATAATTATTAATTTATCAAAATACCACGAAACGAAACTTTTAAACAAATAAAATATAATTTAGGATAGCAGGTATAAAAACATAAAAGTAAAAGTATTAAACTAAAGATTCTATGTATACGATCGTATTTAGAATATTTAATATCGTTAATATATAAATTTTTATCAAATCAGTATTTATCATACGTGTCATTTAGATCCACAAAATTAATTTTTTTCACCAATTTATATTTTCCCCCACTCCTTACATATTTATTGGTTATAAATTTATCATCTTCTTTTTATTATATATTTTCATATATCCTAACTGATTTGCATTTTTTTTCGTTTGTTATGTTTTGTTACAGTTTGGAATTGTTTTCCAATTTGATCTCTCCCTGGACGCGGACAAATCCAAAAGAAAAAGCGAAAATTCAAACACATATATACAAATATTTAATAGAAATTCTATGTATACTATATTGTTTAGAATATTTAATAACGCGAATATGGAACTTCTCATCTAAAAATATTACTAAATTAGTATTTAATATACGTATCACTTAAACCCGTAAAATTGATTTTTTTTCACAAATTTATATTTTACTCCTTCCTTATACGGTTATAAATTCATTATTTTGTCTTTATATTTTATTTATATATATCCTAAACATCAACTAACTAATATATATATGTATATATATACACACATAATATCAACTTGCAGGAGACGCCTTTAGCTCATTTTGATGGTTGTGATCTTCTTAAAACTGATGAACCGAAGTTTCCTCAATAATTTGCATGAAAGTCCATCCCAATCCTCTCCTAAGCCAATGGAAACATGACAAATCATCCTTGTATTAATGACAATGGAACAAAATACTTAAACCACACCAAACAAGAGCAATTCGTTCAGACTTGAGGAAGGAACGAGGCCGGAAATTGCACTACAATTTATATATATATATATATATATATATGTATGCAAACAAACTTCGTTGGACAAGCAAACAAACTCCAAACTTTCCCAAACTTTCCAGAATACAACCTTAGCTGATTAGGAGTCGAACCAACCCAGAAAAAGAATTTTAAACGCTCATATCTACCCCGTTCGAAAATTCAAACAAAAACTGGGAAAAAACGCTCAAAAACGAGCTTGAGGTAAGTGATTCTCATTCCGCGAGTTTTCTTTCAATTTTAAAGATTAATACTGACTCTTAGACATCTTGGGAAGCTAACCAAGGCCACTAGGAACTTCGAATTTCACCGAGAAGCCACAACGAAGGTAATTTTCCTAAACTCTAGCCGAGCTTAATGATTCGAAATCATGGATAGTATGTTGTTTTTAGGTTATGATTCTTGTATATTTAGGTTTATTAGGTTATTAGGAGTTGTTTGGATCTAAAATTCCGACGTTTTAACGTCGGGATTCGTCGGAAATGGCCGCGGCTCATCAGGAAAGACGATGAACAGTACTTTCCGATGAGCACAGGCTCGGTGTACGGGCGTACATAACCCGTATACCCTCGGCCAGCAACGGTGTACGGGCGTACTTAACCCCGTACACCCCTTATCCAGCATGTTGTACGGGCGTACTTAACCCCGTACACCCCTTATCCAGCATGTTGTACGGGCGTACTTAACCCCGTGTACCCTCGGCCAGAAGGAAAAACGAAACTAAATATAAATAATTATATAATAAATAATAATTTAAATAATTTTAGAATGTTATTCTTTTTCCTGCATTTATTTATTTATTTTTTGGAATAGTAATGGTAATATTATAATACAATAATATTAAACCCGAAATTTATTTATTATTTATTTAAATTTAAAAATAAAATTATTTTTCTGACTTTATTAAATGTAGGATATTTAAATATTCAATCCATTATTATTAATCTAAAAAGAATTTTCTTTAGAAATATAAATTACTCTGTTAAAGTAATTTCCGCATAATAGATTTCTAATTATTAATATCCTTAATATTATTAAAAGAATTTTTAGAATTTCGAAAATATTATTTTTGAAATAATAATAAATATGGATATAAGACTAAAATTACTTTAGTAATAATATTAATTAAAATATATAAGACAATTAGTATAATTCTTAATGTGATGGAATATAATCTATTTTCGGAAATATTTATTATTACTATTATTATAATTATTATTATTATTGTTATCATTATTGTTATTAGTATTATTGATTTCGTTACTAAAACTATTAAATTGTTTTTGTAATTAAAATTGTTTTTACTATTAGTAGTAATATTAAAACTAATATAATCACCATCATCTTTGATACTAGTATTACTGCTACTTTTATGAGTATCACTAATACTAAGATTAGTATATTATAAAATAAATATATGATTTTTGGTAACTAATTAAAATAGATTTAGTAATTGAATTAGGCGATTAGTTTCCAATTAACTCAGCTTAGATTAATATAGTAAGTAAGACCATAAAAAGAAAGGAGTACGTAATTTCTAAAATATGTCTAATATTAAAATTAGTGTAAATAATAGTATAAGTTATACCAAAACTAATCCGGTGAATATGATATTTCAAATATCTTATCTTCGGAACTAATAGAAGAATAGATTAGTAAAATAATAAATATCTGTTATTTCATTCCATAGGAATAAATCGGTTCTCGGACTACAAGTAGATTATTACAACGATATAGCGAGGACCACAGGTGAGGGACTTTGACCTTATCATATTGTTTGTGCTTGTAGTTAGTTGCATTGATAATAACATATCAAACTGAATTACATGTGGGTTTGGGTAAATTGCATGCTGCTTGGTGTATGTATGATTGCCAAAACATCTTATTATAATTAACAATTTCTTTGTATGATGGCAATTGTATGGAGCATGTTGATGTTTGTCTGTAATTGTATTATCGTCCTGAACCTGACTAAAAACTATTGGTACCGTAAAATGAAATGGGCATGCATCGCATATATTGCATATTTGCATCTCTAAAAGCGTAGTAGTCTATTACGAGTTGGCCATCCGGGACTCTGATAATGCTTGGTTGACCTAGGCTAAAGGCTATTAGATCAACGCAAAGTTACCTTTGTTCTGTTGGTACCATAAGAACTAAGTGGTAAATGAAGGACGTCGCTTATGGTATTGCTTGGATTACTAATGCTTAGGGAGTTGCTAAAGGTATGTACATGGGATGGTTTGTTAAGCTATCATATTAAAAGTGATAACCCTAATACGAGAAATCGTAGATTCCCCTGTATGCTTGGCTTCTTCTGGATAGACTATGTCCTACTGGTTCCTTCAACCCTGATGAGAGGGGTAAATCTCCATCCTGCTTTGGACTCCGGATTCTCCAAGCTTGTATTTGTTCATATGCTTAATTGTGGCATTACATATGTTTGCTAAGTAAACTTGATTTCCATTGTTTGATATGTGGTCGGGTCAGGTCATCTCACTGAGCGTGTGGTTTTGCTCACCCTCCAACAGTCTTTGTGCAGGTATAACGTTAGCTGGGATTGGGTTAAACATGAGTGAAGAGTGCTACATCAAAAGACCTTGCTGAAGATAGTTTCATAGATTATATTGGTCTCAAAGGACAACTTAGATAAATGGTATAATTGAATAAGATCTTGTATTTCATAGGTTTGACCTCAATTTCACTATTTGGTAGGGGATACCGATTCTCTGCGGTTCTGGCAAACTAAGGAAAATCGGAATCCTTAGTATTTGTATAATATATTGGTATGACTACATTACATATAACAATTATAAGATAAAGTCTTATAATATCTGACTTGCAAGACGGTTCTCATATTACGGGTGCACAAGTGGTATGACGACTACAGGATGATACTACTAGGCCCTATTTTGGGGCATGACATCTTGTGTATTTTGTTTGCTCATGTGATTAGTGTATTCTCATATGATTGTTTAAATACTTGTTTGTTATATGAAAATCTTCTATAGATGGGAGTTATCTTACTAAGCTAGATTTGCTTATACCCCTATAGCTTTTTTTTACAGTATGATTATCTATGGTTGGCACCAAAGAGCCCCGTATGCCAGGTATGAGCCAAAGCTACTAGGAGTTTTTGGGGGAAGCTATATGTATTTAGTTTTGAACATAGACTTCTAAAAAAATCTATATGGTAGGCTTATGTTACAGTTATGTATATTTTATTTATGGTTTAGTTAAACAAGACTATTTGAGACAGGGGAATGCCCCCAAGATGTTATAAGAGATTATTATCCAAATGAATATTCCATGTTTATTTATATAAGCTCTTCCATGCTCTTATCATCTACTTAAATGTAATATCCCTGTGAGTCTCCTACTATCTTGGAAGCACGCCTTGCATGTGATATCAAAGCTCCTGCATGACTAAGGTTGTCATTCATTAGCTTTAATATTATATACGGCGGACTGCCACGTTGAGGATACCCTCCGGGGTGTGACAATGGATATGAGTTACCCTTCTAAACAAGATGTAATGCCTCGAACCTAAAACGATGCACTAGTTGGCCAAGTTTGGCAGCGTATAGCTACAACTCGCTTTCTATTCCTTCATAATCTTTAAATCTTTTATTAGTCACTTAGGAAAAAAGGTTCCCAAAAATTATGAGAAATACCTAACAAATAACAATTATCATACAAATACAAACTATGCACATGCCCTACAACAAGTGACTTATCATAAGAGCATTCTCATCCTGAGTCCTTGATATAGGATCCTAGGTGAAAGACCACACTTTTTAAGGTCCTATAGGATGGGAGAAGTCCTTAAAACTTTTTGAGGCCCTCTACCAAGATCTCAAAAAGTAAAGTCTTTCACGTACTTTTATGGACTTTTTTTATTCATTAAGCATATCATGTAAAAATATATGGAACCCACAAAACCTAAAAGAATATGAAAGACCCCATGTATGGAACCTTAGGGAAAGTGAGGTTCTTAAAAAAACAAAAGAAAAGAAAAAAAGATCCTTAAAATACTAATGTGGCATTTTAAGGATCTCTTTAGGGGTTCTAGGAATATGGATGCTCTAACTAATGTAATAGACAATCATATAGCAAAATAAATATTGAATTATATATCAATTAATTGTAACTATTAACGTAAATTGGTCATTTTTTTTAGCTAATAATCAATTGGAACCAAACCCCCAAAATAATTTTTAGAAAAATAAGGTCAATTCATACCAAATAGAAATTTTGTTACAAATAGCTTATCTGAACACCCCAAGACCTCCTGCCTATGACATGGCTAGCAAAACAAAATTCTCATGACCTCTCTTTAACAATCACTGAAAAAAGAAAATCAAAACTAGAAATCAAGAACAAGAAACAATGCGAGATTTAGGAAACACTTTTAAAAAACACAGCTCTTTACAATTTTAAAAGTTTTCATAAATAACTTTTCATTAAACTTGTGTTTTCAATGTGTGTTTTGATGAGGAAATAGAATGCAAAATTGTTCATTCAATCATATTTAAGTTTCACTTAATTAGTAAAACAAGTATTCAATTTGTTTTGGATATGTTTGAACTTGTTTTACTTTGTTTTTATTTTTGCTTGTTGTTACATCATGGTTCAAACTCTTTTTAGACCTTGTTTTGTTTAGAATTTGTTTAAGCTTAAAACATGAAAGTCGTATATCTCTCTTTAATCTTTCAATAGCATCTTGAATCACCTCAATCAAAGTTTGAATGAGAAAGTTATAATCAAAATACAAAACAGTATTAAAGTTGGCGTTGGGCACTGGAATATGGCATCTGGATGCTAGAATGATCATACACATTCTGATCATGTTCTAGTGGTTTACCGTTCGAATGGTAGGATATGGCATCTGGATGCTAGATGTTTTGTTGCTCTATTTTGTAGGTAGAGTTTGAACACTAGGCCTGCAGCATCCAAATGCTAGTTAACAAAAAAATAGCCATTAGAACTTTACTTTTTCGACTGTCTTTTGGTGTTTTGTTGGCAACGGCTAGGAGGCTTCAAGATGTTATACATACAAGTGTTCACAGACTTGAAGACAAGGTCGAGAGCTTATTTATTGTAAACATCTCCTTGTAAATACTCTCTATAAGCATTAATTGTAAATTGTAATATTTTATGTGTAAGAGCCAAGTGTAGTGCTAGGTGCTTTGTAATTGCTATCCTTTATCAAGTACTATCCTAAGTGAGTTGTGAGTAAGTTGGTGAAGTCTTGAGTTGAGTCTAGTGTGTTCAAGTTTGTAAAGACTTAGCTCAAGCATTTGTGTTGTTAATTTATTGAAGTCCTCTATTAAGGCAAATTATTATTATGAATAAAGTGATGAAGTCCTCAATTGAGGAAGGTGATTTTTGTGGACAACAGAGACTATGGAGCAGATCAAACTCCACATTAAAACACAGTGCAAACTTTCATTTTCGTATCTCTCTTTTTATTATTGTTGTTTATATTTGATATTGTGCATGAATTAGGTATTGAGGTTGAAAAAGAAATCGATTTTAGTTCATAATTCATATTCTTTAGGTGTTACTTAGTTTATACACTTTTCATATAGCGCAAACAACATAATACCAATTATTTCCAATATTATTTAGTCTAATGATGCTAAACCTATCATGCACAAGCAACAAGAGATAGAAGTCACTCACTTAGTTTGTAATATCATCTCAAATTCCCACTCCTTTAAAATCGTACTGTAAAATTTGAATCTATATTACTTATCATGATATTTTTTTTTTTCAAATTTTATAGTTACTAAGTTTGTCCTTTGTTACTATTATGACTTACTACAATAGGGGAAGACATTTTTATTTTTTCGCTTTCAATCTATGTGGTTATTAAATTAAATTATACATAAAAAGATAGAGTTTGAGGCTTAATTGATTTTGTTCTTTCTCTATCCTTTCTCTTTTCCATATCATAATAAGACAAATCTTATTTGACTGAATTATGGAAGAATTAAAGACTTCTATCTATATTAGTAAAAGCGATAAGATATTCACTTTCCTAATTTACTTGGTCCTCAATCAAGTTACTTTTCTTTTTGCCACTTCTTTTTGTATATTTCCTTATAAGATACTTACCTTATGTGTATATATGTGTGTATATATATTTCTAAATTTATTTGTTAATCTACATCTTAGCCACTTCTTATAAAATACTTGTCTTATTTATAATATGCACATATATAATTATAGGGTGATCAATATGTCTACCATAATTAGAAAATATATATATATAGTTCAAAGAAAAAAAAAATTATATAAATCCATTGGAAAATCACATTTATAATACGAGATATACGTTTTTTTTTTCACATATATCGCCTATTATACATACAAGGTAAAGTTTTTGTACTGTCCCTAAAAATCGTGTTTGTAAGTTAGGACATGCATATTGAGGCTCTTTTTCATGATATAACTTTTATAGGACCTTTTTTTTTTTTTCTATCCCAGAAAACTTATTTGGACACATCACATCTATTGGAAAAATTTTAAACACCCAAAAAAACCACCCAGATAGGTGTATCGCCCCTCGCAATATACATACAATATATGAAAATTTCCATATCCCATGTCAAAATCGTAACTTTCATGTTGGATATTGGTAATTATTTTTTAATTCGACTATATTTAAGTAATTATTATCAACAAGGGTCTTAAACAAAAAAATATTTATAAAATTATATCTTTACACTTATCTTTTTGTTTATATTTATAATATATTTAACTGAAACATTTTTTTATTATAACTTATATAATGTTTTTAATAAATCAAGATATAGCAACATTTCTATTCTTTTTTTTTTAGTAAATTCTCCAATAATAATTTTCTCTATTTACATTTATTTCAATTAGATGTTTCCTATTAATTTTATAATAACTCATAATTTAGTAACAATTTTACTTTATATTGATATTATATATATATATATATATATTCTCATCTTATATAATAACCTCTTCTAGTATTTGATATATATGAATAGAAATTAATTCTTATTTCCCCATCAATTTGAAAAAAAAGTACACAAATACAATTTAGACAAAATTAATTACCTAAATACTGTAGTTGTATCACATGTTCAAGATGTAATACTAATTTATTTTTTTTTTGGTATTCTATATTGGACATGCAATACACGCATAAATGATGTTTGTGTATCGCATCTGCACAAGTGATGTGCATGTGTATTGCTGATGCAATATGCGATACTCATGTGTATTGCCCATGCAAGATACGATACACAATTTGGTTAAATTATTGTATTACATTTTGAATATGCGATACAAGTGTAAAATTGTGTATCATATATTTAAGATGCAATATAGCAATGATATTAACGTAATTATTTTTTTCTAAATTGTATTTGTGTAATTTTTTTCCAGGATTTTAAACACATGTTTCACCCATATGTATGTGTATATATATATTTGTTTATCTTTCCTTGTCATCCCTATTATTAGTAAAAATAAATAAATATATATATTCTCTTATAAAATGTTATCTATTCCCCTTCATTAAGTTATGCCAAAAGGCTATTTTTGATAACGAATATTCGACTAAAGCCTAATAGGCTCAATATTGACCTAATGGTGCAAAACCTTTCCTATAACTCCCTAAGGTGCCGCTTGAACATGGTTTAACAAACTCTTAGGGGATACCATCACCTTATTCGAACAACTTGCTAAGTTTTTCATGGTATATTCCATGGCAAGCAAACCCCTTAAGGAGGACGCTTCATATGTTATATAGATGGAAGCCGAATTAACATTTGTGACGTTACCTCGCACAATTCTATAATGCCCTAAGAATTTAATTTGATAATTAAATCAATTAAGACGCTATCGCCACGTATAATACTCTAAAGTATTACACACTCAGGCTTCCTTTAAAAGATTTTGTTTATGTTAAACATTGCTACTCCATTTTATATTATGAAATCATTTAGTTAGATTCTTGAATAATTGAATTTAGCAGCGGAAAATTTATTTTATAAAACAATTTCTAAATAAAAACATTTCAGAACTTCCACTCACTTAATCGAAAGTACTTTCACTTAAATAAACCTTTGCAAAAGCTTAATTACAAAACAGGGGCACCAATAAGCCTTTTAAGAAAATACAAATTCTAAAGATTAAACCCAGTCCCAAATACAAAACAAATTAAAACAAATACAAATAAATCCATTAGAACTATCCCACTTCACTAATTCTCCCATAATCATCAATAACACCTTTAACCCAAGACAAACATCTTCATCATCATCCATCATCACCTTCATAATCACCATCATCAAATCAAGACCTTGAAAAAAAAAAAAACAACAATAACAACAATGAGCCAAAGCTCAGTACATAGTAACACAGACACGCACGGAATGGCGCACAAGCTTAGCTAAATGTAATGCACATACAGTAAGTTAATTATCTTCAATTACAAGCAAACAAATCAACACTGGAGCACTCACACTTCGAGACAAGCCAATGAAAATCTGGGGATCCTGAGTAACGTTTTTGACGCTCAGGGGGTTGATATGGGTAGTCTGCATCCCTATATCTCCTAGATAGCTTTACAATGAAAAAGTAATCTCATTTAGGGTTCATAGCCATTACTCAACTTTACTTAACTTAATTCATAATATAAATTAATTCACATGCTCCCATAAACATTGAATTAAATCATATTATTTCCTCTTAAGAATAAGTAAATGTTACACCGTTACTACATTCCCTATGGATTACCCGCTGAGCCACTATATGGAATTCATTGCATCATGACAAGTGGCCTAAGCTCCTATTCTAACATGTCATTGCATCATGATAGGTTTGCCACTCCTCGGACCAAATACCGATCTTCTACTCCAGGGAAAGAATCGAATTTCAATGGTAGAAAACACAACCAACAGTACACTCATCAATTAACTAAGCCGTGTTTAATTTTTAATTCATTTTAGATGCTTATCGTAGCATCTAACATGCAAGTTACTATGCACCTTATATACAAACTCCAAATAAAGGCTCAGATACCAACTCAGAAGATAATCCGGAAGATTTAGAAGCTAAACTCAAACATCTATTTAACAATTTAAACTATATAAGAAATCTAATAAAAATCCACTTATCTCAAACTTGTTTTATTACCCTATTTGATCATACACTAAATAGGAACCCCGCTATGGCTGCGAAGATCATCACACCAAAATACGGACAATTCTCCTTTGTCTATCAAAGTATTTCTTTTCAATTTTATTATGATCTCTTATTACAAAAGCACTAACAAAGCATTAATATTCAAAAACACTTAAATCCTAAAGTAAAGAAACAAACATTCAAAACAACATATCCCTCAAGTTATTCAGAGATCATCCTAACACATTCATCTAAACTAATTATTAGCTATTAACCCATTTTAGCTTAACCTTAGTGAAATTGATTAAAATTAGTCATTTAATTCATTTACTAAGTTAACTTAATTAAACTTAATAATCTAACCTGTTTTAACTTAGTGAAGTTCATTAAGTCATGTTATACTTAGATTCGTTACTAATTCATTATACATCTAGGATCCATGTCAACTTGAGCTTATATTAACTTAAAATTAGCCAAATTAATTAACCTTAATCATTTAATTCAAAAACTAAGTCAAAGATGGTTAAACTAAATCAATCTAATTCACTTTTAACTCATTCAAGTCTATTTAATCAAGCTGAACCTAAGTTTGTTAGCTAAGTTTATTTTATAACTAACTTTCATATTTAATCCAATTGTTTATTAAATCTATAAATCCACTTAATTCATGCTTAATTATATCACTCAATTATCATATATCTATCTCATTTTAGGTAAAAAAGATCAATTTCCTAAGCAAACACAAACTTAACAAACAAAAACAAGTTTTAAACTTTGTTTATAAAAATGTAACAGCTGGAAAGAAGTGAAATTTAAGTATCTATACTTTTGAAAATTTTAAGAACTCAAAACATGAAATTGTAGATCTCTTTTTAAGCTTTTCAACGCAATTTGAATCATCTCAATTCGATATTGTATGAAAAAGTTATGATCAAATTACGAAAACATGTCAAAGCTGCAGGAGACCTATCATGTCTGTGATCTTGCCTGTGATTTGAGAAAAACTCATGATCAAAGCGTATCAAGCCCCTTATCATGCCCGTGATGTTTGAAAAATACATGTTCAAAGTGTTTCACTCCCTTTATCACTCCCATGATTGCTCCCCTAATAGTTATTACCAATTTCCTTTGTTTTGAAAACTCATTTTACCTATTTTCATCAACTTATATACCTTCTAACTCAATTCTAACGTCAAATAAACGCTTATAAGAACTTCTAGCACTTTCAAGTTCATCCAAAAACTTCAAACAACATCAACCTATCCCAGTTCACTTTAATGAACTCCAACTTACTATTCATCCTCTTTTTCATCATTTCTAACTTCCATTAAACATTAAACTAACAAATATAAATATAAATATAAACAACACTTTCAACTTATTTCCAACACCTATTTATCAAGTAAATAAGTAAACAACAAAGAAAACAAAGAGATAACAACTTTTCTTGTCAAGAACACATGCTCAGTTGATTTCTTAACTCTTCTAGCTTTGATTCCTCTTTCTGTCATCTTTCATAGCCATGATTTAGCTTCTAGACAATTTAAGACTTGAGATTTCTTGAAGAATTTGAAGAAAAGAAGAAGAAAAGTGAAAAGAAATATAAGGGAAAGAGAGAGATGATGGAGAGAATGGAAAGAAGAAAAGGAATGCAGAGCAGGAATAGGAAAAAAAGAATAAAAAATAAGGTTAAATTTAATATTTTGGAATATAGATATATATTTAGAATTATCAGATCAATATCTTTAGTTCTAGAAATATTTAAAAGATGATTTCTAAACCGATAGGTTACAAATTAAGAACTTAAAATAAGAATTTAATTTAGGAATTTATTTTGAATAAAAAAGGTATTTAGTTTGAGTTTAGGTTCAAGAACTGGTAATTTTAGACAAGCAAATGAACTCAAATTTTACAGAGATTTAGGAATTGATATTTTGGCTATAGATTGAAGGTTTATGAATCATCTAAACATTTTAATGATATGCTTAGGGACTTTAGAAATTCAAAACCTCAAATCCAACTTAATTATTACTAACCTTATTTTGTCAACTTGTCTAACTATCCTATGATTTATTTGATTCAATTAAATCTATCTAAACTCAATTTCTAATCTAGATGCATGTTTAGGGTGTTTCAAATTCAATAAAGCTTGATTGGAGATTCCAAATCTTAACTAAGGTATGGTCCTCAAGGCAATAAAAAAGGTGTACCTGCTAATGGTGCTCTCTTCAACTCTATCTCCAAGTGCAGTTCACTACTCTTGAGCAGGTCAGGGAGAAGACCTAAAAGTACATTCATCAAGAGGATACAAAAGTATACAAGGAAGAAGAATAAGAAGAAGGAAATGGATGGTCAGGCCAGGCTTACCTAAGATGACTCTAGTCACCGACAAGACAAAAGGTATGCAAATGTTCGCCTTAGCTCTGATAGAGATTTAAGCTCCTATAATAATAATATAATAAAATATAAGAGAAAGCATTTTCTTTTGTACAATGAGTTCACCCCGCTATGGAAGCCAATAGATGATGTGTTCCTAGAGCTCAGAAACTAAGTTATCATACCTCTACCTCCCCCCATGAGACTAAATCTAAAGTGTAATGACTCAAAAGAGTATTACAAATATCATCGTGAACGTGATCATGACATGAAGGATTGTTGGCAACTAATATAGTCACTTTTATACTCTCTATATTATTCTCTCGAACCTACTATTAACTTAAGCATTAGAATGGTCGTGTTAGACAACCCCCAATGCACCATTAACCTTGTGTTGTGTTTGTAAGTCCACTGTGCTCCCTCATCATCTCTATTGGAAACTCAACACCTGTAACAACTATTATATTTTTATTGTATGTTACTTGTTATTCATTTATCATATAAACCTAGGGGATTTCACATTTAAAATGATATATATATATATTATTTTTATCTTAGGAAACAACAATCTCTTCCTTAATTCATTATCGTTGCCTCTATGCATCCAATCATACCTAACAATTATATTACTCATGATCCATATTTGAAATTCACTTTTATAGATGACAAGATACAATCATGATTGCAAAGGATACATGAATACCTTAGGTCTAGGGATTATTTAGATTAATTTATTCGAGAGAATGGACCAATCATGTAATGTTCTCTTTCTAATGAGTTTAGTCTGATATACCCAAACTTTACATGTATTTATTTACATGAACATAAGTTTCTCAATTAAGTCAAAAAATCCAACTTGCACAAGTATCAGTATGGTATTTATATTACCTTTAAATACTAAATTGATTGAAGAATTATTCTAACAAATCTCATATATTAAATTCTTACTTATGATTATCCTATCATCCTTTCTTATATGCTATAATTGTTCAAAGATTAAGTGAAAAAAAAAAAAGAAAAAACCTAATATACAATCAAGTTTTGCATTTCAGTAATCATTAATTGTTCAAAATTCATCGCAAATAACCTTAATCCATATGATACATAATAACAACACTACCTCTATTATCACATTGCTAATGCCTCCACCATCACCCTATCATCATCCTATCATTGCCACCACTACCACCTCTAAGACCACACAACTATAAATGTCACTTCTAATGCTACATTACTACCAATCGAAAACCATCTTTATGGTATTGTTGTTGATGACCATAGAGATTTAGTAATGGTATTGGTGATGATAAAGTTTATGGCGGTGGTGATGTCATAGGTAGTAATGATACTATAATTATGGCAATGATGGTAGTGGTTGTTATGGTATCGGTGGTGATAATGACAAAATAAGAGTTATAGTATGATAGCAATAGTATGTCAATGTTGTTGGTGTAGATGCAACAATTGTAGAATGTGGCAATGGTAACATTTTCTATTAAACATTCATTTTATTCTTGAAGTCACTTGCAATGTAAAGCTATGGAGTAAACAAATGGAATAATTATTCTCTATAATAGGAATTCACATCAATTAATGCTTTTCATTAGTAAAATTGATAAATCCCTTTACTAATTATATTTAGAATATATTAAGAGGTAAATTTTATATGTTGTCCTTTTTTTTTTTGAAGTAGTGAAGGGAAAAAAGAAAAGGTGGTCCAAGTCATTTATTTCCTTTTAAAATCTAAGTACAACCTACTTTCCTTTCTTATAGAAACAAAGGTAGGGATGGTTATCTAATATACTAACTAAGACTTGCTCTGTCTAGCACCTTTTAGGGTGGTGCAAGGCAATAAAGTTTTCTATTATATGAGGCAAGAATAAGGTCTTATTAACCCCATTACACATGATGGATATGAATTTTAAGCTTAAACATTTGCTTTACTCAAATATTTGCATTTGCATGCTTTACGTTAAGCTTTTAATCCAATTTATTTATATTTTAGTAAACTTTTCAAGTTGAACATAATGTCATGTATCATCTAGTACTAAAAAAATTATAATCAAGGTTGAGTTTAAGAGTAATAACAACATTTATGAGAGGCATTTATGTTTTATGAACTTGGAGTTAGCGTAATTAATTATTTTATTGATTTTCTATTACTAAATATGATCTTTAATCAACCTTTATTTTGTTGATTTATTTTGATGTAGCATTTTACTAATTTTTCAGTCTTCGGTGTGAGCTTGAGTGTCCTATAAGGAACTTATAGGTCACATGTAATAGTAGATAAGCATACTCAATTAACACGCACATGTTAAGGGACCCAGTGGTGATTACTTGTTGGCAATGATATGATTGGAAAACTTGCATTCCCTTATCATACTACCATATTTAAAATAAATGAAATATCTAAAAAATATAAGTTATATCGTTACATTTTTCCCTTATATTTATTTAATCAGTAAATTACACCATGTCACACCATTTAGAGAAGTTGATCAATTGAGATCAATATTGACACTTGTTAATAGGAAAAAAAATTTAATTAAAACTCAAAAGATTTACTACATTATGACATGTGTCAATGGTGACATCAATTAACCCTCTTCCTGAACATTATAACCTCAAATGTACTTACCTACAAACTTTATGACCTTCTAATGTAATTTATCATTTATTTAATAGAAACACATGATCAAAAATGATTTTGAAATATTAGTAAGAATAATCCGTTTCACACAGATGAATGTTAGAAGATAAGCTTACAAGATTCCAGGAGCATAATTCATAAACAAATATTACATCAATTTAAAAAAGAGAGAAGAAGAAGAAGAAGACGACGAAAGAAAGAAAGAAAGAAAGAAAGAGAAAAAGCATGTACGGTTGAATATGGTATACTAATAATTTATTTTTAGTAGACCTATGGGCCATGTAATATCTTTAAATTTCTTTGCCATAAATTTGCTAAAATATTAATAAAGACACTTTAGATATGTTAGACTTATATAAAATAGTAGTCACACGCTTACATTCATAGCCTAAGTACAAGTATTTCTTAGACTAATATAAAAAGCCATAATGGTTTATTATTTTGTTATTTTCTTCATTATCATTGCATACATTATGTAACCCATGTGTTTAAAACCTTGATATTGAATTTAATTTTATGGGACGACCAAATATCTACGAAGCTCTAATATCTAGGGTAACTTTATATAAAAAATATGTTTAATTAGTTCTTTCCCATCTCATCTAACTTTCATCTCTTTCTTTTGTCCCTCACAAAATGGTTGACATGCGAGACTCAAAATCGTATGCTAAAGAGCATAGAGGTTCAAGCCCTCGTTAAGGAATAATATTTAAAATACTCATTAAAAAAAAGATGCATTGAATACTTAATCTAGTAAAATTTTTTACAATCATATTATAGGTCCCATGCTTAATAAGCTCTCATGTATTACTCTCAGACTTTGAAATTATTGAATACATGTCCTTTGCTCATATGTGCAATTGGTAGATTTATATGGGAGACAGTATGAGAATCAAATACATGAGCCATACAAGAGCTTGAACCTAATGAATGGAAAGTCTGCTTTGAAATCGTCAATCAAGTACCTACCATCCTCTTTAACAAGATTCTCACAAAGGTAGGTTGACACAATAGAAACATCTAGTAAAATGCCCTTCTCCAAAGCCAATTGACAAAAAACAGAATTTTTATTGTATTAGATCTAACTAAACTCGATTATTATGATTATAACATAAGAGTTTAAGCAAGGTCTAAATATAGTATGAAGGATGCATTAAATACTCAATTCAGCAAAAATTTTTACAATCATATTATAGGTCTTATGCTTTAATAAGCTCTCATGTATTACTCTTAGACTTTGAAATTATTGAATGCATGTCATTTGCTCATATGTGGAGTTAGCAGATTTATATGAGGAACAGTAGGAGAATCAAATACAAGAGCCATAAAAGAGCTCAGACCTACTTTCGTGCTACCTATCATGTGGCTTGATAGCCAATATGATATATAGCTTATTACTAGCAAATTGGGATGTAGATAAGGAGTATGCAGCAATGATGTGCTTAGATGTGGATGATCACTTAGAGAACCCAAAGAAGAAGAGATCTTTTTAACTCATGCTCAATCAACATTGTCACCCATATCCTAACCCCATCCTTTATGTTTACCCCAAGCAATAGCAATTCCAATTGTTTAAGGTGCATTAGTTCCTCACTAATTGCAAGATATAATATCACTTAACTAAAATGCTCAAGGTATTTAATCTTCTTATCAACAAGTGCATGCACTATCCACATATAAGCTACCATACAAATATGGCAAATGACATATGTTTGTGTTAAAAAAATTAAAAAAAAAGAATTTAAAGAGAGTAACTACAAGTTATCATCCATCACCTATTATACACATGTAGATGTTTTAATTACTAAGTACCTAATCATAGCATCGGTGCATCATAACAAAAAACCTACTATTCATTAATATCGATAAAATAAACTCAAGATCTACTCTAAAGTTAGACTTAATGATACGCTTAGAGTTATGGATCCAAAATTGCTTAAAGAAGCATTGCTATTTGAAATAAAGATTTCAATATGATGACATTTTGTATTGAAATGAACAGCTTTATGGTTTTCTTTCTTTTTTTTTTCCCATGTTGAGGAATAACTAGAAAATAAAGAAGACCTATTATTGAATCAAATTCAATAATAGCACACAAAGGATGTTTGAAATTCCACAACCAGTGTTACTTACATCCTATGAAAAATCAAAAGAGATTAATTAGAGTAATCTATATAACTCACAATCAATCCAAATAACATATCATCACAATAAAAGGAAATGCTATGGTTAATAAGATCAATAAGAAAACACTTTAAATGTTGAAAAGAAAAAGTTTTAGTTATAGTTACAATGATCAAGTGCCTAATGTCACTCTCAATTCGGTTCACAAAAATATTTATACATGACAACATGTGGATTAAGGATAAAACTTCCGGTTAAATAAAAATATACATGAATAAGGTTAAAATGGGAAAGTGGATAACTGCATCAAAGTATTTTAACCTTCAAATTTATAGCAAGTTGGCAATTAATCATTATCCTCTATAACCATATACGAAAACTTTAGTGATAACTAACCATGACCAAAATCAATTACAAAATGATTATTGGAACCAAGCAAAATCAAAAGTGAAGTCAGAAGCAAAAGTTGTGAAGTCAAAAGTGTTTGTAAATCAAAAGCTTATAATAGTCAAAAAGGTACATAGGTCAACAATTGAGTTTAACTCCAATATTACTAAGTGCGTAATGAATCATGAAGGCTTCTTTTGACATTTGTTCTTTTGCAAACTTAGACTTAATAAGAACCCTCGAGAGCACACCTCTCAAACATATGGTTCACATTCTAATCAATAGACCACAAACCTTGCTTCTATAGTTTTCCATTTAGTTTCTTCTTGTAATCATGAACTTGTCTTGACTTGTACAAGTCTCTACTCAACTTTGGAACTTTGAACCCATGACTAAGGTTATGATTCATATCATTATCATAGAATTGGCAAAGATTTACCCTAAAATATTGTTGTTGCTTTACCTTAACTCTGCAGATAGATTTCTACACTCTTCTTTACCTTATGTATAACACGCTTGGTTTCTTATTCATCTTTTTATGTTTCTCATGAGCTTTGGACCATGTTGAACCTCATTCATATTGTCTTGCCATCTTTCTAAAATATGCAAGGATTTATAAATACATCATCTAAAGTTAATCTCTTGAATTGCTAAGGATGACCTAAAAGTATATAGGTAGCCTTCCATTATAATTACCCCTTAGACCTATCGTAAAAAATGAACATGGAATCCTTATCACTTATTTTAGTAATCTCATTCTACACATAGACTTTAATAGGTGACACATGTTCCAAATGCCTAGCTTTCCCCAACCTCTTTATTTACATTTCTTAACTAGAAATAAGCCTTCAGCACAATCATGTACTCTTTCCACATCCTACCAATGCCATCCCCACCCCCAGGCCTAGTCCCATCAAACCTTTTACGGCTCCATAATGCAATGACATAATTCAAGAACATATGATCTACCATCTATCATGATGCATTGTCTAATACATCAACCACATCAAAGTATTGCTTCATACTCTAGAGAAAATTATCTATCTCCATGGCATTCCTAGCTCCATAGAATTTCTCGGTCTTTATCGTATCCACCCTACCATCACCTCAACTTGAGTTATCCTCTAGACACTATTGAACCTAATCCTTTGATTGCTTCAACTCGCTTCTCAAGGAACTTTCCATCTTCAATAAGGTGGCATCCTACCTAGATATCACCAACAGCCTGATTCACAGCTATCAACATTTCCTTTGGGAGCTTTCTCTCAAGCTTTATCTAAACCCAAATTTGATCTAGTATATCACCCTCTCTAGCTCTATGCTAACCATCCCATCTTATACTGATGCTCCTATCACGCTTCGAGGGGTACCATAAACGTGGCATTCCACCATACACAATATTAAAGCGTAAGAATGACTACCTTAGCCATACAAATGCTTTTATATTATGCACAAGGAATACTTCATAACAAAGGAAACACATCAGGGTAGTACAATTTATGATAATAATAGTTAATTAGTAAGGCAAGAGAATACTATCATTCGAATATAAATAAAATCAATTACAACTTTTAGGGGCATACCCCTACTAATGTCCTCAAATAGATCAGACTATATTTGTATCTCCTAATAGTCCAAAATAATAACATATCACATATTTCTCATAAAGAAATTTTCAAAATGAAACATCATCCTATGCTCCCAATTCTTCAATTAAGGCTCAAAAGTCCACCCAGGATTTCCTTAATGTCCTGTTCTTCGAATGGAGTCTCAAGTATACCTATTTCAAGAAAAATTTATGAGGGTGTAAACTCACAATGTGCTTAGTAATATATGCCCTTTATTTGGACCATACATCCATAACTCAAATAAGTTTATTAATTTCAAGCATATGCTATGCATTCTATGCAACAAACACATGTTACAAACAAATATGTATAGGTATCTGGAACCATACATAGAATGAATTTATGCCATCCATATCAAAGATTAGGGAATTGGATTTAAAGGTCTCCATGATCTTTACTCCTAGTCCCTAAGCACCCACTATGTCCTCGTACGATTTAGTTCCCTAGAGAATGAGCAAAGCTATTTGAACCCTTCCAATTCCTCATGTAGAAGTAGCAGTCTTCAATATGCGGCTTGACAGATGCAATGCGTGTCCATTTCGTTTATATCAAAGTCGAGCATAAACAAAGTACACTTCAAGGTGATCAAACAAGTAGTATACACACATAAGCAACATGTAATATTGATGATGTACTTAAACAACCATTCATTGATTTCGATATGCTTAGCATCCCTTATCACACATTCATAGAAGCACATATGCAAGTACCAATAATCCCATACATATTCAATTTTTTATTGTACTTACAAATCTAGTGTAACTATCTATAAGAACAAGCAAGGTAACAAACCATGAGGGAAGAATCACTTGTCCATATTGCAATCTACTTAGTTGAGTTAATCCTGGGAAAGGGGTCTTATAATCTTCATCACCTAGACAAAAAAAATATCCAAGATGAGTATCTTTTAAAGGTTTTACTTGAGTTTCTAACTCTACTTACACTATTCGCGCCATTTTTCCTGTTGCGGAAGCTACAACTTAAAATGATCATAATGTGCTCATTTTAACTATGAATTTTGCATATTAGTAGCCATTTTCTACCTACTTTGGATGATGAATCCATTTATAAGGTTATTTTTAACATTTAGGGTCATTCAGCTCTCGAAATGAAATGGTACAAAATGTACCCAAATTGTTTCAGATCTTGTTCCTTTTTCAATATTTTACTTCATTTAGATATCTTAGGATAAGAATAAAATATATCTACCTTTAGAAATCATATAGTAGTGATAATAACTCATATTATATATAATCCTAGTGATATTATCACAAAATAGGAATTTTGTAAAACAATCTTTTATGGAAGGTTGAAAAGTTAAGTTTATGGAAATTTCACTTTTGGTTTTTTGAACAAAATTTCAATTCTTAGGTTTTTGTAACGTGAACTTAATAAAAAAAATCATGGTTTTGCATTCATTTGAATCCATGAATATTTAGTTTTCATAATAAACTTCTTTTAACTAATTATTTCCCAAAACATGAATCTTTATGATTGTAGAGAAAAATCATTGTAAGTTGTATTAAGTTTTGGCATATGAGAAAAATTAAATAAATGAATTGTTCTAAATTTTCTTTCTTGATGAAAAGATATAAAAGAATTTTAAGTGGTAAGATTTTCTAGAGTCATGTTTTCAATCTTGGCATTTTAAGGAATTTAAGTGGACGATCTTGTTTTAAAATTCTCTCTTTGATAAAAAGTTTTCTCATGTTTTGAAAATAAGTTTTAGGTGAATATCTTGCTCTAAGTTTTTATTCTTGACGGAAAGATTTCTCATATATTAAAAGTAAGATTTTTTGAAAATATTTGCATAACAAAGAATTATCAACATTAAAAATTTTAAGGACCTTCTTTATCAACATCACTATGAGCATCTTCTAAACATGAACTTAATTACACTTATTTATTTTAGTTTTAGCAAGCTCAACTAATAGGAAATAAACAAGAACATGAATGAAAATTCAAGGCAATCAAAATAAAATATGGAAGTCTTAGATTATGGTCGAGGCTTTCTCGGGACTTAAATAATCCAATCACCATAAGAAATAAATAAAAGAAAAGCTTTAAAAAAATAAAATTGGAAGTCTTAGATTCTTGTAAAGGCATCTTGAGACTTGAATATTTCTAGTCTTATATATAAAAATTCAAGATAGATAATAAAAGCATGGGACAAATTCCCTTTTGTTTTGACTTGAAGAAGGACAAGTCTAAGACCTCGATCAAGAATAAGTCTCAACATCATGAAACAAATAAATTGCTTCAAATAAATTAGTGTAGGGAATAAAAGCATAAAATAAAAAGAGTTAGATTAGCGAACATTTAGACTCTAAAATATATATACATATAGACTTACATAAACATATATAAGTTAGATTAGTAACAAAAACTTCCTAGCATATGCATGATGAGGATTTTCTTCTATGCAACATAATATGACACACACATATTCATATCATACATCAATATGTATGAAGAGTGTTTGGTGTTTTTACCTAAAACAAGATATGAAATTTTTTTGTGCATGGTGAAAGAGGGGAGAGAAGCTTGAGAGGAATTTTAGAGGCAAAAGTTTGGGAGAAAATTTAATAGAGTTTCATTATGTGTGCAGAAAAGTGTGTAAGAAATAAAAGAAGGAAAGGGTATTTATAGAGGAAATTAGAGGAAATTAAAGTATGGAAAATAAATGAAAATGAGAGAAAAATGGGAAGGGCCAACAACATGCTGCACGTGAAAGAGAGAGGAGAAGGGGAGAGAGAGAGAGAAGAAAGAAAAAGTAAAAAAGAAGTTATATGAAAAGTACAGTAAAAGTTGTGTGGAAAAAGAAAATGTAAGAGATAGATTATGTAGGTTGTAAGAGTAGGTGTAAGAAAAAGTAGAGTAAGATGAATAGTAATAAATAGTAAATGAATAGCAAACAAGATAAATAAATTATCGGTAGAAACAAAAATACACATATATAAGCTATAACTAACTTTTTCTATGAGCCGTAAAAATTATATCAGATATTTTTATGAATTTTTACTATATTACTAGTTTAGATTGTTTGTTAAGATATTTTTTCTGGTTTTGCATGTCGGTATCCTAATTTGAACACTAATCCCGTTCAAGTTCGAAACAAATGAGGTTTCGCCAAATCTAATCATTTTAGGGTATAGGACATATTTTTGGATCATAATTCAGGTTTATTTTATTTTTGATATTTTAGGATTTTAGAGGCAGTCTTGTCGGATTAGTTTCAATTTCGTATTATTTTATTATTAAATATTATTTAGATATACTCGCTCAATTTACTTGTTAAAATTTAGATAGACGAATTATTTAGCGTAAGGATTCTGAGTTGAACGATTATTAGATTTTTATTTTGTTTTAGAAGGTATTCTTTTTCTTAGGGTTTAGTATTTAGGGTTTTCTATTCCCATCACACTTATTAGACATTTAGGGTTATCTAACTTATCCGATATTGTCTAAGGTTTCCAAAACTTGTGATTAGTTAGGATCAATCCTAGGGTTTCCATGATTTAAGGTTGAACTAAATTGATTAGGTTGTAGCATGAAATCATTTTGGTGATGACATGCTCTTATTAAACTATTGATCTTTGGGATTTTAGGTTTTACCTAATTTATCTGATATCCTAGGGTTATTGAGTTTTTATCTAATCTCGTCCATGGTTTCTAGAGTTCGGTTTGTAACTTGGCTCGAGAGTTCTAGTTTTGATATTAGCCCTAAGGTTCTCATTTAAGAGTATCGAAATATTTAAGGACTTACAGCTCCACTTTTAGGGAACTTTCCTTAAAGAGCTGGCTCATAGCATAAGAGACATATCATAGCAAACTCAAAGTACTCAACTGCAATCTCAATTTCAACTATCGCCTCTATCTTTGATTAGAACTCACTCTAATACCACTTACTGTCACACCGCAAAGGGTACCCTAAACATAACAATCCACGCATACTAAACGAGACTTAAGAATCACTACCACAGTTATTCAAAAGTCTTATATTAGATGCAAGGTGTTTCCTTAGGATAATAGAATACATATGCAATTGAAGATAGATAGTTTAATTTAATAAAATAAGCATAAAAATATAAACCACAGATATCTCAGGATCATTTACAAAATACTAAGGGGCATTCCCCCATAAAATAATAAGTCCAGATATTAGTTTTTTTTTATAATAAGCCGAGCATTTAAGGTTTCCTATGGAAGTCTGTACAAAGCTAATCATAAACTTCTAAGGGAAACTCCTAACTTTGCATTACCTGATTTGGCCAAGTCCGGGGATGCAACCAAAGGTACAAGAACTGCATCACAAAGAAGCTGTGGGGGCATAAGTTACGCTAGCTTAGTGAGTAAATACTTCTAGAATATACATATCCCACAATTACATACATACACACAAGTTGATTAATCATCCATATGAAATACAATAACCACATGTGCAATCAAGACATATGATCTACCGGAAATCATATGTTGAATGGATTTACGCCTCAATTTGGAGTTAGATGTTCCAGGCCCATACGACTATAGATTTCAATTTTTCTCTCATTTATTTAGTGGTTGTTTTAGGTGCCTACCCACTCGTTAATTGCATAGTTGATTCAAGTGCCTACTCAACTTCCATTTCAATTTAGGCGACTTCGCACCAATAACCAAGTTTTCAAGCACACTCGTTGCCTAGCTATTATGCCTTTTTCCTACAAAGGTTTAACAACGAATGTAATGTGACTCAATATATGTTATGCATGGACAATTTAGTTATATGGCCACGGCATATTATTTAAGTGAGTTATAGGCGTTCATGAGAATTCAGACACTTCAACTCTATACTAAATCATACAAATATTTATAACAATTCTCATTTCGATATTCTTATCATCAATTCAACCAATTAGAATTCACATACACATTCCAATTTTATCTTGTTCTAATTCTAATGCCACTATCATTTAGTGCAACTATAATTTACAGACACAATACGGAATAGTAAATAGAAAGTATGACTCACTCGGACATGGACACCGGTCTCTAGTAGTAGTAATCTAAAGGCAAGAATTCTTCCGATTCAAAGTCACCTAAATGAAAGAAATACCCAAATGAGTATTTCAATCCCATAACTAATTCCAACTTATTTAACAAAACTCTTAAGTTCGTAATTTTCGTGGTAAATGGAATTTCCAACTTAAAATGACCATAACTTGATCATTTTAACTCGGAATTTTGCAAATGAGCTATGAATTTCTATCTACTTCGAAAGATCTATCTATTTATGATGTTATTATTAAGTTTTGAAAACTTTTAGGTCTTGGAAAACTCGAATCAGTAGCTAAAAATTGCATTTCCAAATTGTTTTGTGAAATTTGCATTGTTCTACCAAGTATATTATATGTGCATGCAATATCTACAAGTTATTATCATGAATGACATAATATGAACTATCTATATGTGTATCCTTAATGATTTTTGGTGTAAAAGAATTTTTTTGGAAAACTTTTACTTTGCAATAACTTGAAGAACACTTGATTGAGAAAAACTAGCTTTATCTTTTTGAAAATCATCAATATTTTTACTAAGATAAAGCCTTGATGATCTATATCCCTAATACCTTCATTATCTTAATAAAATACTTCATTTAGGGGCTGGAAAATAGATATTTAAATAAAGGTTTTGCCTAGTTACGAATTTTACAAAATTTTAAAGATGAGAATATTGTTTGATCCAAGTTTTGAAACATTTCCTTTGTTTTAGGATTATACTTTGCTAAAATCCATTTATTCTTATCAAAATCAAGTCTTTATTACATCTATTCCCTAAGGCTCCTATTTTTCTATTAAAATCCTCATTTTGGCATTTGGAAATTGGTATTTAAATGGGGGTCATTTCTAGATCCGAATTTTGAAACTTGTGTTTGAGATTATTTCTTGTATAAAACTCGTTCAATCTTTCTAAAATTAAGTCCTAATCAAACCTACTCTTTAAGGTTTCTATTTATTTAATAAAACTCTCGTTTTAGGGTTGGAAAATATGTATTTACTTGGCATTTCACCCTAGTTACGAATTTCAAATTTTTATTGAGGTTGAAACAAGTTTTAACTTATCTTTTATAACTTTTTTCTTATTTTGAAAATTTCTCTTAGTAAAACTAAGCTTAACTCATCAAAATCATTCCTTTATGATACATATTCCCTTAGCTCTTCATATTTAATGTAAAAACTTCATTTTGAAGTTGAAAAATAGGTTTTCTAAATGGTTGTTTCTCAAGACCCGAATTTCAAAAATCATTTTTTTGTTGAAACTAAAATAGATATTGAACTTTTAGGCATATCCTTATTATTATTATGCTACTACAAGTCTTTATTCACATAAAACAAAGTTTTAATGGTATTTATGTACTCAAAACTCATAGATTTATTACATCATGCAAGTCATAGATGCAAATGAAATACGAGCATTATGTAGATGAGAGTAATAAAAGATTATATGCACAAAATATCCATAAGAACAATATATAACAATAATATAGCAAAAGAATAGTAAAACAACTTAAATAACAAGATCCACAACATTGTGATGGCAAGAATATCATAATTAAGTGTTTCCACATCCCTAACATAAAGCTCATAGGGATTTTAGTGGAACCACACATGTATGATCTTACCATTACATGTTTTATTGTAGTAGGGTCAAGATTTATTACCTATTTAGTGTGTGGAACTAGAAAACTTCAAGAAAAAAAAAGTGTGTGTGTGTGTGAAGGGGGCTCATGATAACACAAGAGAAGGAGAGAGGGAGAGAAAAATTTGCAAAAGTTTTACTTAAGAGAAAAGAGAGAAAAGTGAAAAGTGAAAAGTGAAAAGTGAAAGGTAAAAGAGAAATTACATAGGAAAAAAATTAGGGTTTTGTGTGATTAATTAATTGAAGAAAAATCAAACAAATGAGAGAGAGGACAGTGGAGGGGGACGCCGTTTTCATGCAAGGAGGAGAGAGAGAGAGATTTGAGTTTGTTTTGTATAATAAAATTCAAATTTAATAAGTAATTTTAAGTAATAAAATGTATTGGAAAGGTAAATTTGTAAGGAAAATGATGCAAGATTGTAAGAATAGGTTACAAGGATGTAAGAATAGGATATGGGTGGTTGTACTTGTAGATAGTGTGATAGAAATCAAAAAGTAGATTAGACAATTAAATTACCGGTAGTAATGAAAATACGATAAAAGGCTATCACTATATAATTTTTGTAAACCGAAAAATTCTTATAATTATATTTTTGAAATCCTCATTAAATTTTGGTTCTAAAGAGTCCTATATAATATTTTTCTATTTTCGAGTCCCAAGGCCCGGTTTTCGAGAACAGATCCTGATCGAGTTCAAAACGAATGAATTTCTCTGAAATATGATCTTTTTATGTTTTGATGAATTATTTAGGATTACATTCTATAGCGAACTCATTTTTATTATTCCGGGGTTTCGTTCTCGGGATTGCCAGGCTTAAGGTTCCTAGGTCTAAAACAGCCCTAGGGTATCCTTTAGGGTTTCGATTCCCGGTTCTGATCTTTGATACTGAGTTCGGGTTGCTAAGAAAATGAGGGCTTACACTTACCACACACAAGACATTCTTAACACTTAGCACTTGTGACATGTAAACTCTTTGGGCACTCTATAGGAGGCTATGTCAGCCTTCTAGCCAAAATACTCAAACTTGCACTATTTAAAGAGAAAATTTCTGTAGGAAATAATTATAAACTTAAATGTATTGGATGAGTACAATTGGGTGGAAAAAACCCTTTATATATAAGAGATCTCCACAAATAAAAAACCTAGACTATTTTGATTTAATAGTTATACAAACCTATTTAATCCAATCTAGTATATCCACCCATCAAAGTTCATTGTATCTAAACAATCCTTAAAGTTTCAAGTGTTAAATCTAGCCTTGATCATGGCCTTTACACTTATATGGACATCCATACAATAACATAACAAAATATGGGCTCAAGGGAAAACTTATGATACTTAAGTCAAAATTGTAAATGGCCTTGCAACAATTTTAGTTAGCCTTGAAATTATGGGCTTTATTATGCATTTTGACACATTTGGGGATAGCCTTTTGAGCGATCATTTTGGGAAAATATGTGTGTGTGTGTATGTGTGTTATTAAGGAAGAGATTCTAGCAAAAAGAATGATAATTTAGTCTAGGGATTTCAATAGTAGGATCAGTAGGATGGGAGCTCTGAGAGACTTAAGACCTAAGGAAAAATCAAAGGCTAGAACTAAGCAAGTAGTTTATTTTTTTCAACTATAATAGGTGTAAGCGAATCTAATGGTGGGAGATGATGCATTGGTGAATGAGAAGATTAATCATGGTGAAGGTAAGAATGTGGATGACTTTGCATTATGGTAAGGCAAAGGAAGTTAAAGAGAAGATTGTTAAAATATAAAATAAATTCTTAATTTATGATAGCAAAGAAAAGTAACGTAAATTTTATGTGTCAATGATATTGTCAAACAAGAAAGAAACAGGAAAAAAAAAAAAGGAAAACCATGGAAGCGAATCAAAACACCTAATAGCTTATCATGGAGAGTTTAAATATATCAAAGACAACATAACTCATGAATAAGAAAAACACATAAAAGAAGGTTAAAGGAACATATACATATTTCACTTGAACGCATAGATAAGGAGACACACTTGTCGAGTGAGCAAGCAGAGCAATATTTGCATAAGCTTTTGGCCCAACCATAAGAGTTATGCCCATATCAAAGGTACTTATGTTAGAAGATACTAGTTTTCCAACAAATAAGAATTACTATTACAACGTCTTAGTGTAGATAAGATAACATAAGGGTTATTCTACAACCCATGAGCTTAAAAATAGGAAGTATACAGGAGCTTCGAAAATAAATAAATAAATTAAGATCTATTACTTTTAATGAAAGGTCAAAAAGGATTAATGCAGACCTTAAGAACAAGTCTTGGTGCTTAAAACTAATAATTGAAGTTTCAATCTAAATCTAAAATTAGATTGGAAATCATAAAAAACCAAAGCCGTAGGATTAGAAAAACTTTAAGCCCTTAACTGTAAAGACACAAGAACTAAAGGAATAAAAGGTTTGGATGATAAAGAAAAAAAAAAAAAAATCTTTGGTAATTTCATAAGAATCAAGATTTTGAACTCAATATTGATATTATACTAGATTCATCTAATCTCTAACTTATTACAAGCACAAGCTTATTTATAAAGTATGTAAAATTCTAAACAAAGAAAATGCATATGTTAGCAAATAAATCGACAATAAAATGTAAAATAAACTAGGCAAGTAAATGAACTAATTAAATATTTATTTTTGAACCAAAATAACTATAATTCTTTTTCATTACAAGAATTGCCACGCCCCGAAGGGTACCCTAAACGTGGTAGTCTATCGTACACAATACTAAAGCCTAAGAATGACTACCTCAGTCACGCAAAGACTTTCATTTCATGTACAAGGCATACATCATAACCAAGGGAATATATCGAAGTAGCATAATTTAAATTGATAATGATTAAGTAACAAGGCAAAGAGAATATTTATCATAAAGCATAACCATGGTGAATTACAATTCTTAAGGACATATCCCTCTATCTCTATTGTCTTCAAGTCAAACTAAATACACTTTTTAGAAATTTCCAAAACACTAATATAGCATACATTACATATAAGGAACCTTACAAAGTAACTCCATCCTATACTCCCATTGCCTTCATAAAAGTTTAACATTCTTCCATGACTTCCTTAATGTCATGATCTTCGATTTAAGCCACAGGTATACCTGTTTCAACAAAATCTATAGGAGTATAAGCTTACAACCAGTTTAGTGAGGTATTCTTTTTCATTCGCACCATGGTTTCAAATAAGTTCATTTAAATTTTCACACATATGCTATGCATACAATGCAACAATTACATGATTTCACAAATATATATAGTTATCTAGAAACTATATATAGAACGAATTTACCCCTCCGTATCAAAGGTTAGGGAATTGGTGATGAAGATCCATGACCTTCTACTGCTAGTCCCCAGGTCCCCACCCAAAGCATTCGGTTGGCTCGACTTCGACCCTAGAGTCGCATTCCCCAAGCGATTTGGATTCTCTAGGAAGGAACATGGCCTGTGTCCTAGCACAATAGCAGCCAATCCAACTCTACACGTAGGAGTAGCAGCCTTCCGAAAAAAAGGTGACTCGATGGATGCTATGCGTGAACGTTTTACTTTTATAAAGTGAAACCTTAATAAGGTTTATTAGGGAGAGCGATCAATCAATTCAGCAAACAATAGCAGTCATACAAGTAAGTAAACAAAACACTTAAATAGACAACTTGAAGTTACGATATTCTTAATTCTCGTTTCACACATAAGCATAAAATCACATATATAGATATTCCCAGATTCCCCATACATATTCGATTTTATCTTTTCTTAGTATACTTGTCACGCCCCAAAGGGTACCCTAAACGTAACAGTCCGCCATGCTCAATATTAAAGCTTAAGTATGATAACCTTAGTCATTCCTAGAAGCTTTGATATTAAGTGTAAGGCGTGCTTTCACAATTTTAGAGGATCATATATGAAATTATGAAGCTTCAGAAGATATAACAACAATTTAAGAAAAGAGGATTCATAATATTTATTTGTTTAAAACAACAGTCTTACAAATCTCAGGGGCATTCCCTAGTCACAAACAACCATAATCTATTACAAGAATATTTCTATGAAGTCTATATCTCATCCAATACTAAAACTTTCTCTTAAAATTCCTTAACCAAAAGGAACTACCTGGCTGGAGGGTTCTCGTGGCCTCAACCATAAATAGGTAAACTGTAAAAGATATCTATAGTGATATAAACTAACAGGCTTAGTGAAAACTATTTCCATAAATAACTTCTTGTGTAATGGAATTCAAACAAGTTCTTTAAGCAGACAAATGAAATGCAACATACACGTGGGCAATCAAGGCATATAGTTTTTCTGAGAACTATATGTTGAATGGATTTACGCCCTCTATTCGGGGTTTGGTGATACGTAACCTCAAAACAAGTAGTTTTAGTTAAAAAGATTTATGCTTTCGATCAATATCGCCAAGCATATTAAGTTTACTTAAATTGAGCCATGCTTCTGGACTTTCTGCCAAGCATTTAATTCCATGTTGCCAAGCAATCGTTTTCTGTCACTTCACCAAGTGTTGCTTTCGACCTGAGATACCATCCTTCTCACTCAAGGATAATAACCCAGTGCAATGTGACTCACTTCGTGGTATGCATGGATCAATTTATTTATAATACCATGGCATCATTATTATTGAATTTAAGGTGATCATAGAGTTTCATACAAATCAAATGTTATACTAAATTAAACATTTAATCAATTCCGTCCTCGATATTCTTAGGATTCTTTCAACAAATTTTATTGCATACATATTCGTTTGTCTTTTCTTAATTCTAATACGACTAGGCTACAAACACAATCAAGGAAAGCATTTTAAGGAAATAAACTCACCATGCCATGTCGGCAATTTTTCTAAACGGATGAGTCGCTCACACAATCCACTTAGTTAAAATAGTCTTATAGGTATAGGTATCCTTCCTCAGGATCACCTGGTCAAGGAAAATAACCAAAATGAGTATTTCGTGACGACTTTCTTGAATTTTGACAAAATATGTCATGAGAACGTCAAAGTTCGTATAAAGGAGAATTCCAATTTAAAATGGTCATAACTTGATCATTTTAACTCTGAATAGCTCATATAATATACTGATTTCTACCTACTCGAAAAGATATACCCATTTCTAAAATTATTTTTATCAAACTAAACCATTTAGGCCCCGAAACAGTAGCGATCATATTCACCATGAATTTTTCTATCCCAAAACAATTTTGTTTCAAACTTTAAATCATTCAAAATTTGTTTGATAATTACTTAGTTATCTATACAGTTGAAAAATTCCATTTTATAGCTACTTAGCTCATATTTTATTCATGCTCAAGTGTTTGTTGTCCATCTATGTTTTTTGAGTAAAACAATGTCAATTAGGAGTTTAGAAAACTATAGTTTATAAAAAGTTCATTTTGTAAATCTTTTGAAATGAATATTTTGATTCTTTTGTTTTTAAAGAATTACTTTATGTTTGACTTATTATTTTTCCTAGATAACTTTTTTCGAAAAGAAATTTTCTTCTTTTCTAAATTCTCTATATTAGTGTTTTTTTTCCTCTTTATTTTCTATACAATTTTACTTTGATCATTTGTTTGAAAAGGTCTTAATTTGAAAATTCTCATGCCTTTTTCATAAGATTCCCTTTTTATATTATGTTTTTATAGAAATCATTTTTGTATAAAAAAAATCATTTTCTTTTTGAAAAACAAAGTAATATAGAAATGATTTAAAATGCTTTTCAAACTAATAGTAGCTTCTAAAATTGTAGTGAGTTTTTCTTAAAATTTGGAAAGGAATAACTTTATCTTTGTTAGACCATAGATTTTATATTTCATGTAAAACTATCCTTAGGTGATAAAATCTCCTTTTTATTAAGTAAAATTGGGGCTTTGAAAATTTAGACAACAATCTTAGTGAGTATGATTATGAGAAATAATAACAAGCAAAAATAACATAAACAATAAATAAAGTCAAGTATTGGGAGTCTTAGCTTCTTCAAGGCTCCCAGGACTAAGAAGTAGACTAGTCCCAAAAGAAAAATAAAAAGAAAGAAAAAATTGTTTTGACTTGATGAGGACAAGTCTAAGACTAGAGACTAGTCTTAAAATAGTAAGAAATAAATAAATTACAATGAAAAAAATAAATAAATTACTTTGTATGGAAATAAATAAATTGCAGGTGAGCTTATATGCTCTAAAGAATATGTATATATACACACACACACATAATAATACTTAGATATAATAACAATATGAACAAAATAAAATAACAACATAAACATAAATAAATATTCATGAACAAGAACAATACATAAACATAATGTAGCTTCCATAACATTTAGTTTTTGGAAACTCACACCATGGTCATGTAAAGTTACATGACATGAGAAGAAGAAAATATAAGAAAAAGTTTATTTAAAGAAGGTTTTTAAAGTATTATGTGGTTATGGGTTTTGTATAGGTAGAAGGTGGTTTGAGATTATTTTGAGAGAGTATTTGGAGAGAGTGTTTGGAGGAAATTTTGAGAGAGATTTGTTAGAAATTTGTGGATAGTAATTGTGTGAAAGAAGTGAAGGGGGGGGGGGGGGGGGGGGGGGAGGGGGGGGATATTTATAGGAAAATGTGGAGTTATTTTTGAGTGATTTAATTAAAGAAAAACAAAACAAATTTGAGGGAGAGAGGGACAAGGGTGGCGCCGGCCATGTAGTGTGTGGAGGGGAGAGTTTTGATTTTTTTGTAATTTTGTGAATTAAAAGTAATAATATGTAAGATAGATAAGATATAAAGTTATGGGAAAGGTAAAAAGTAAAGGTTATAGGTTATAATGTTGTAAGAGTAGGTGTTAGAAAAAATAGAGATAAAAGAATAGTGTAGAATAGTAATGAATAGTGTAATGTAAAGTAGATATGACTAATAAAGTACCGGTAGTAAGAAAATACGTGTATAATTGTGATATTTTTTATTTTTACTTACCGAAAAATTATAAAACTGATATTTTTGAAAACCTTTTATTTTTACTAGTCTAACGGTATAGTCAGAATATTTTTACTATTTTGAGCTCCAAGACACATTTTTTAAGAACTATATCCGCTTGGGTTCAAAAAGATTCGCGGTTTTACTAATCTGATCTTTTTAAGCTTCCTTAGATAATTACGAACTATTATACATACTAAACTCTTACTTACTTTCTCAGGGTTGCTTACTCAAGATTGCCGGATTTAAACCATTACGTCTAACTAGGGTTTTGTTGACTTTAGGGTTTTCGGTTGACTTTTGGATTAGGGTTTAAGCTAAACCGATTCCAAAACTTTGGGGATTTACAATACTAATGCCACTACTTTACAAGCATAAGTAAGATAACGAAATTAAGAGGAATAACTCACTCGTCCATTTCACAATCTTTTTAGTCATAGCAATCCTCAGGAAGGATAATCTCGTATCCTTCGTCACCCAGACAAAAGAAATACCCGGGATGAGTATTTTGTAGAAATTCTACTTATACTTTATAATTCTATTTCACTATGTTTGTCAAAACCGCAAAGAATGAAATTTCAAATTAAAATAACCATAACTTGCTCATTTTAACTCGAAATTTCACATATAATATACCATTTTCTACTTATTCGAAAATATCTATCAATTTATAAGGTTATTTTTGTCATATAAGGTCATTTGGGTTCTGAAACCGTAGGGTACAGATTCAAAACAAATATTTCTAGATTTTGCGAAACAATTTTCCAACTCAACATCATTCAAAAATCCTTTCGTAAAAATATAGATATATCTATATGATTAATAAATTCTTTAAGTATATAGATAAGCTTACTTTATATGCAAAAATTCTAATGGTAGTGTCTCAACAATTTATTTCATAAAACAATTCATTTTGAAGTGTTAAAACTTAACTTGACAAATTCTTTTCAAGTATTTTGAAGAAACTTTATATTTTCCTAGGTTATTATAAATGAATATATTCTTATTTTATTTTCCTTATTCCTTTTTTCAAAACAAGTGAATTTTTTTTTAACTTTGGTCTTTTATAATTTTTATTTATAGTGATAAAAGATCAAAGTTATCAAAAGTTTATTAAGTTGTTGATAATCTATTTATAAATTTGTATTTAGAATGGTTTTAAAAAATGAGTCTTTTCTTCTTATATTTCTTGTTTAAAATATGAGTTCTTGTTTTCTAAAACTTGGCCATTTATTTCCTCTACAAATTTTATTTGAAAAGAATCTTTTTTATTGATAAAATCCTTTGTTTTATTATATTTGTATTCTTTGGAAATAAATTCCTTCTTTAGAAACTTGAAAATCATTATTTTCCTGAGTGGGTTTATAACTTTATGGGTGAATTTTATCTTAACTTTGAAAACCAGTTTGCTTCTTGGTTTTGTTATGGAGTTAAAAGGAGTTTAATCTCAAACTTTTTGTGAAAACTTTGAATACCAACAATTTTTTTTTCCTAAGACTTAGGTTACCATATTATGAAAAAAAGTGTTTATTTCTTAATTTTTTCCTTGGTAAAGCTATCTTCGTTATTTGAGAAAATTTTGAGAAAACTTGTATTATTCCAATTCTATGTTGTTGATAATAACTCCATTATTTAATAGCAAGTCACATAATAGAAAATTTGGTTTCAAGCTCCTTTAAAGAAAAATTATACTTCTAAATTTTAGTTGAGACAATATCATTATGTAGATGTATGTATTATGAGCATGTAAAATAATAAGAATATGGGAAAGATACTAGAAGCAAATAATAATAAGCAAAGTAACAATATCAAGTATTGGGAATTTTAGCTTCATCAAGGTATCTCGGGATAAAGAATAGACTAGTCCCAAAAAGAATAAAGAAAATAAAGAAAATGTTGTTTTGACTTGATATGAACAAGTCTAAGACTAGAAAGACTAGTCTTTAAAATAACATGAAATAAATGAATAAATTGCAAAACATGAAAATAAATAAATAACAAGTGATCTTATGTGCTCTAAAGATTATATACATAAATACATAAATATATTTAGTTATATATGAATAAGAAGTTAGCATAATAACAACAATAAAATCAACATATATAATATCAACGTAATAAAATTTGAATTTCATGTACAAGAACAAAACATGAACATGTTGTTTTTACGACTCATATGAGTTTCAAAACAACACCATAGTCATGTTAAATTACATAACATGGGTAAATAAATAAGAATATGAGTTTTACCTAAAGTGTTTATGTGGTAGGAAGTAGAAAATGAACATGAGATTATGTTGTTAGTGATATATGGTAGATAGTTTATGTATAAAGAAGGATTTTTATGAAGAATTGGTTTGAGAGAGTTTTGGTAGAGAGAAATTTTGGAGAGAGGATTTGTGGAGAGATTTTGGTAGTGAAATGAGTTGTGTGAAAGAATGAAGGAGAAATAGGGTATTTATAGAATTTTTGAGTGAAAATTAGATTTAATTAAATTAATTGGAAAAGAAAATAATTGAGAGTGAAGAGAGAGAAGGTGGACGGCAAAGTGGAGAGGGGAGAGAGAAAATTGATTAAAAATTAATTTTAGAAGAAAAGTATAAGAGAAGTTTAGTAATATGTGGTGTAGAATTTTTATGAGAAAAGAAAATTATAAGAAATAGGTATATAGGTTGTAAGAATAGGTAGTAAGAAAAAATAGAGATAGAAAAATAGTAATGAATAGTAGAATCGTACTATGAATAATAAACAAGACAATTAAAATACCTATAATAATAAAAATACGTATATAAATGCGATATATGTAATTTTTAGCTACCAAAAAATTCTAAAACTGATATTTTTGGATTCCTTATATTTTTACGAGTCTATTGGTATTAACAGAATATTTTTGTCATCCGGTGTACTAGGGCACGGTTTTTGAAAACTAATCCCGTTTGGATCCGAATGATACTAGAGATTCGCGAATCTGATCTTTTTAAGCTTTCCTATATTATTACGAATTATTATCAACAATTATTTACATTTCATTGTTTAAGGTTTAAGAGTACGAGATTGCCGGATCTTAAACACTAGGGTTAGTTATAAGCTTTGTTGACTTTTAGCGTTCCGGTTTGACTTTCGAGTTGTTGATTTTATTCGTATCATTATAAAAAAATTTTGGGGTTTTGTCCGTATTATATTTTTAGTTCAACATCTATGGTTTATTTCATTCTATTTGCGATTATCTAATACTTTTCAATTTTCGCGATCGTTTAACCGAGTCTAGGGTTATGGGTTGACTCAGTTTGACTTTTGGTGAAAATTGAAAATTTTTATTCTAAAATGCATCGAAGGATTTAAGGTCTTAGTATTTCATTGTTGAGCGTTATTTGGATATATCGACTTGATTTGCGTGTTAGGAATCAGATAGATGATTTGATTGATGTACGGATGTTGAATCAACTGATAGTTGGATTTTCTATCTTGTTTAGAGGGTTCTCTTTTTCTCAAGATTAAGAATTCTCGTGTTTGACCTTATTTAGAATTTAGTTTTCACTTGGGTCGATTTTCAGGGTTTCGGTTTTTGGTATTAGACTTCTAGGATTATTTTCTAAAAATTATGAAAATTTCAGGGGTTTACAAGAATGGCGTTCAAATGGTGGGTGTCAGCTTTCCCATGGCATCATACATAACAAGCATCTCAAGCACATGGTAGCCAAAGGTTAATGACCTCATTTGATTCTCATAAGGTATCGTGCAAATCTTATCCACATAGGCTAAATGGTTCCAATGATTTTCAGTGAAAACTTTATACTTTGTCTTTCGAGTGACTTTTTTTAAATGATGTTTGACATATTGATGAAGTTCGCATTTGGCCTTTTGGTTGATTTTTTAGCAATATTTGGTGCGAATAAATGAAGCTTTTGGAGTAACAATTAATATGAAAGGGATAAAATTCATTAACAATATAATCATTCTATCACAATATTGTTTTCATTTTGGTGGGAATAAATGTGCTTGTAAAGTAGTAGTATTAGTATACTAAGAAAAGATAAAAATGTATATGTATGAGGAATTCGGGGATATGTATATATATGTGATTCTATGCTTATGTGTGAAATGAGAACTAATAATATCGCAACTTCCAATTGCCTATTTAAGTGTTGTGTTTAGCTACTTATATGATTGCTTATTGCCTATCAAATTGATTGATCGCCCTCTAAATAAACCTTAATAATGATTAGCTTAAGAAAAGTAAAACGCTTACGCATAGCATCAATCGAGTCATATCTCTTTCGGAAGGCTACTACTCCTATGCGTAGAGTTGGATTGGTTGTTATTGTGCTGTGACATGGGCCATGTTCCTTCCTAAAGAATCCAAATCGCCCGGGGAATGCAACTCTAGGTTCGGAGCCGAGCCGAGCCGAGCCAACCAAACGCTTTGGATGGGGACCTGGGACTGGCAGTAGAAGGTCGCAGATCTTCAATACCGATTCCCTAACCTTCGATATGGAGGGGTAAATCCGTTCTATATATGGTTTCCAGATAACTATATATATTTGCGTAATCACGTGAATGTTGCATTGTATGCATAGCATATGTGTGAAAATTTAAATGAACTTGTTTGAAAACATGGTGCGAATGAAAAGGAATACCTCACTAAACTAGTTGTAGCTTATACCCCTATACATTTTGTTGAAACAGGTATACCCATGGCTTAAATTGAGAATCATGACGTTAAGGAAGTCATGGGAGGATGTTAAGATTTTATGAAGGCAATGGAAACATAAGATGAAGTATATTTTCTGAGGTTCCTTATATGTAATGTATTCTATTCTAATATGTATATTTATTTGAAGACAATAGAGGGATGTACCATTAAGAATTATAATTTAACATGTTTATGTTTTATGATAAGTATTCTCTTTGCCTTGTTACTTTATTATTATCAATGTAAATTGCGCTACTTCGATGTGTTCCCTTGGTTGTGATGTATGCCTTGTACATGATATGGAAGCTTTTGCATGACTGGGATAATCATTCTTAGACTTTAGTATTGTGTATGGCAGACTGCAACGTTTAGGGTACCCCTCGGGGCGTGATACTAATTAAGCTTGAAACCTACACAAACACATGTTTACTAATTGAGTGAGCTACCATGTTCCATTTTAGATTTCTTAGAAGTTGATAAACCCATGAAAATAGACAAGAAACAAAGCACACTAAATGAGAATGATTACAAAGAGCCATAGCATGCTTGCATTGCTAATTTGATTCATTTCATTACATACTAGAAAAGCAAGCACACACTAATATATCACATAAATTTTCAACACACGATTCTAACACCAGGATTCTCTAAACAAGCTAGCTATTTTGTAGTTACAAAACCTATTCCACGAGCCATGATATCCAAAATAGAAACAAATATAAGCAGCCGAGGAATCAACAACCACTTCAAAATCTTCTAAATTTCTTGTAGTGTGTGCCACCGAATTTCACCTCAACATATTAGGCTTTTGCTCCAAAGAACCCAATTTTTATTGCATAGCTACAACATCCATCTCCTCACCATTCCATTCCGTACCTTGTTTATTTTTTTTCCCTTTTTTTGGTGTTGGGTAAATATAGCTTGTTTATGTCTAGGTAAGCCAATCTCAAAATATATGGATGAACCACATAAACAAATCATAGCTATATTCTCTGATATAGTGAAACCTATAAAACCGTCTTTGTATAATTTTCGATAGTTATTTTCGAATGTCTGAGCTCTCTGGAACTTGTATCTCGAATCATAAAGGATGTGTCTTTTGCTGGCAAGCTCAAATGATGATGATGGCAAAGCTTAACATGCGTTCTTACTTTCCATTAGTGAGCAGGATGGAGCAGAAAGTTGGGGATTTTAGTCTGGGCTGAATAATGGGTCTATTTGAATTGTTTGATTTTTATCTTATCGTATTGTATCAGATCGCATCTACAACTTATCTGTATTATATTTGTACCATATCTATATGGCATATGTCACGTCTCAAAAGGGAGCCTATAGGATTAACCTAAAGTAATCATATCACATATGCATCCATAATGAGAATTGTTTTGCAAGTCAAAGAATTGCAAAACTCTACTTCATATTTGCTATCCAACTTTTAATTGTATAAAAAATATTTTGATAACTAAGGAAATACAAATATCCACAGTCTATCAAAACTGTAGAGAATCGTATTTCTTAACAAATAGCAAAATAAGATAGATAACTTATACATTACAAAGTTTTAAACAACATACAACTAATCTAGTTCTAAGTTTGTCTTATACATTATAAAATCTTCAATTTAAATACTAAACATATAGATTACATTCTAAGCTCATCTTTTTATCTTCAATGACTTCATTGAAGATGAACCCTCGCTTCACATAGCCTTAGCCCATTCCTAGCTTGAGCTATTCCTGCACAAAAACTATAAGGATATTAGCTAAACCATAGCTCAATGAATAACAAGACCAAACCACACATCAAACAATTATCAAACAAGTATCTTTAACAAACATATGTAATGCAACATTAAATCATATGAGGCATGCACAATTTGATGACCGGAATCTAAACCAATGGAGATTTATGCCCTCTTTTAGGGGTTGAAGAACCAACTCAAGTAATTCATGCCCAGGGAGATTGAGAACTAAGAAAGGAGAAATCCTTTTCAAACTCATTTCTTTTTTTATATATGCATATACGAAATATAATCGTAACTTTACCTTAGAATTCAAAAACTCCTTAAGTGTTAATATCCTACGGCCACTCTAGCTTCGGCGATGTCCTTCGGTACGTACTTAGACCTTATGGTAACCTCAACCAGATTCATTGGACTCGCCAAAGTATTATCACAGAGTCGAAATATTAATATGTAACACGAATACCATGCTAATGCAAGTATGTTGCCATGTAATGCATGTTTGTTTTATTAATTAACCAGATAGTTTTAGCAAAGCAATCATTCCATAACTGAAAAGTGTCCATAGACCCTTAATTTTGATGCTATTTGAACATATTTGTTATGTAATTTTTGAGATTTGTTGAAGAAAAGGACATTTATTTTGTGAAAAAAATTCATTTCAGGGTTTAAGGAGCATATTTGGAAGTTTTTATGATGATCCAAGATAAATTAAGGCAAATTAAACAAGTTTGGATCAATTTTGTACAAGAAGGAAATTTTATGTTTTCATCCCCACCTTCATCTTTGCCAGGGAAGGACGCAAGGGATACGATCGTAAGCATCAGTTAAGAAAAGTTTTCAGCCCAGCTCAAGCCTGCCAGGGAAGACAGCAAGGAAAGAGAACAAAATGCTTTATAGCCGAAAATTTGTTGTTTTATGTTCATCCCTGCCCAATCCCAACCATGCTACAGCCCTTGCTGACCTGAGTTTATCCTAAATTATAAATAACGCTCTGTTTTCTTATTTTTCTAGTTTTAGATCATTTTTCTGGGTCTTAAGAGAGAGATTACGAAGGAAATTACGAAGAACTTGCTGGAGCATCAATTGAAGATCTCAAGACATCAGTTAGGGTTTATTCTTTCTATCATGATTCTTTCTATTTCCTCTAGATCTTTTGTTCTTTTTTTAAATCTCATGGAGGAGTAGACTCTTATACTCTTTATCTTGTGAAACCCTAAACCTTATGAATTGAAATGCCTTTTGATTAATGAAATATTCATGTCTTTATATCTATTCATGTGATTTAATAGTCTTGTGATTGATTTGTGTACAAATTAATTGCATGTTTGATTCTTACTGAATTGAAAGAGGTTTCATTCAATTAGATAGATTCTCATGAATAAAGAAATTGCTTATTTCACCTATAGGTAGGGAAATTTCGATTTTCTGCTACAAGAAATCAATTCTTGCTTAAGGATCATAAAATTTCAAGCAATCTTATGTGATGATTGGTGAAAGAGAGGTCTCCACTATCTCATGTAAGGTTAGAAATTGATTAACTCGAGGGAGTAATTGATTTACTTGTTAAGATCCAGCGGTGCAAAGTATGAATGATTCATTAATCAATCTATTATTAGAAGAATTTTAGGTTTAGGGTGGATCAAGGTGGAGAGTATGTTTTGAGATTGATTTTTTCTTTTGAAAACAAACTTTAGATCTTAGAGCCTAGTTTATCTTTTGTTCATTAGTTAATTGTAGAATCCTCTTTAAAACTTTTGCTAAATAGTAGAACTAAGGTGATTACTAGTACTTACTCTTTCCTTGTGGACGACCCCGATCTAAACGCTATTCTACGATTCGATAGGTTCACTGCCTAATTGCTTTCGTAGTAGTTTTAAGAATGGGCTTTTATAAATTTAAACTACGATTGGCAAGATAAATTTCCATCAAAAGTTTTGGCACCGTTGCCAACGGGGATAGGAATAATATTAGGAAAACTTTAAATCTGCTAGTTTAGCTATTTGTTTTCTTTTTCTTTTGAGATTTTTGTTCTTAGTGCAAGTTTGATTATAAACAGTGTTTGCTCTTTCGTTTGTAGTAACAGTGCGTGACCCGGAGCCAAAACAAGTAATACCGCATTCAATCCGAACTAGAGAGAATTCTCATATATCAAAAGAAGAACAAGGAACTAGTTGAATCATCATCATCTCTAAGTGTTCAAGGAAGCTCTCCATCCACTGTCAATATGGCTGATCCTAATGAAAACAGGGGACAAGAAGTTCAACATGATAATTTTCAGATGCATCCTATACCTCGAATTAATTCTGATTTTGCAAGACCAACTCTCACAGGTGCAAACTCTAATATTGTTCGTCCTCGAGTTGAGGCGAATAATTTTGAATTAAAGCCAGTGGTCATCCAAATGGTGCAACAATATGCACAATTCTATAGGATTCAAGATGAAGATCCAAATACTCACATCCAAGCATTCTTGGAAATTTGCGATACATTCAAATTCAATGGAGTAAGTGACGATGTAGTCCGCCTTCGCCTTTTTCCTTTCTCATTAAGGGGTAAGGCAAAACAATGGTTAAATTCTTTGCCATGGAATTCTATTACCACATGGCAAGAATTAATCAAGAAGTTTATGGATAAATTTCCCTATTGAAGATCGCCAAATTTCGAGCTAAAATTCAAACATATCATCAAATGGACATGGAGGCATTATATGAGACTTGGGAGAGATTCAAAGAATCTATGCGAAGATGTCCACAATGGTATCCCAGAGTGGTTACAAGTCTAAATCTTTTATAATGGACTTAATTACCAGACAAGGCAAATGATTGATGCCACTGCTGGTGATACTCTTAACCACAAGACGTTCGAAGAAAGCCTGAAATTATTTGAAGATATGGCCACGAACAATTATGAGTGGTTACACACAAGAAGTCGGGATAAAAGGCCTATTGGTCTGTTGGATGTGGATGTTGCTAAAACAATTATGTTAAAGGTAGAAGCTCTCTCTCATAAAATTGTTGGCTTATCTCTCTCATAGTAGCAACTTGCTTATGTTGAACCATTTGGTGGTGAAGAGTCATTTTCTGAACAAGTTGATTATTTAGGGAATCTATCCGGGCTCAAAAAAATCCCTATAGCAACACTTATAACCCGAGATAGCGAAGTCACCTAAATTTCCCTTGGAACAATAACAACATGCAAAGGGTAAATCAAATTCCTAATTCTAATCCTCCACCTGGTTTTCAAAAGGCACCAGCTGAAGGATCTAGCTCTCAAAATGAAAATTTAATGATGAAATTCATCAAGGATTCAAATGAAAGGCAAAAATCCTTAGATCAAATTCTGAAAAATCAAGAAGCCACTCTCAGAAATCACGGAGCTTCAATTCAAAATCTTGAAACTCAAGTAGGTCAAATTGCAAAAATGTTGACAGAAAGACCCCAAGGTTCTTTACCAGGCAATACCAAGACAAACCCAAGAGAACATGTCAAAGCTATCACACTTCGAAGTGAGAAAGAAATACTAGCTGAAACCCAAGTGCCTAAGAGTAAAATTGTGAAGCCACTTCAAGAATCAACTCCTATTGAAATTAAGGAGAAGCAAGGTGAAATTCCAGTTGATGAGAAGTCATCTCCAAATTCCATTCCAAAGTATCAGCCTCCAATTCCATATCCAGCTAGGCTCAAGAAGACTAAAGTGGATGAGCACTATGGAAAATTCTTGGTAATTTTTAAATAGCTTCATATCAACCTTCCTTTGGTTGAGGCATTATCTCAAATGCTAAGATATGCAAAATTTCTTAAAGATTTGTTGTCAAACAAAAGGAAACTTGAATAATTTTCCACTGTGACTTTGGGAAGAGAATGCTCAACTGTGATTTGAAACAAGCTACCTAAAAAACTCAAAGATCCTAGAAGTTTTACTATTCCTTATCTCATTAGAAATTTATCCGAAGAAAGAGCCTTAGCCGACTTGGGTGCTAGCATTAACTTGATGTTGTATCAAATGTACAAAAAATTGGGGTTGGGAGAACCGAAACCAACAAAGATCAGTCTCTAACTAGCTGACCGATCATTGAAACTTCCTAAAGGAGTTGTGGAAGATGTCTTAGTCAAGGTACGAGACTTTATTTTTTCTATAGATTTTGTCATTCTTGATATGGAAGCAGATGTGGATATTCCACTTATTTTAGGTAGACCATTCTTGGCCACCACGAGAGCTATAATAGATGTTGATGATGGAAAGTTGGTGTTATGAGTTGGTAATGAAGAAGTGATAGTGAAGATGCCTGATGTTTTAAAACATAGTTTGCATCGAGATGATACATGTTCTGCAATTAATTATCTTGATTTGGCTATGTTGGATTCATTACCATAATTTTTATGCAATGATATCTTGGAGTATTGTTTGATAAAAGGTAAACAAGGGGAACATGAGGATGCATCATTTAGAACAATTGCAACTCAATTTGCCAACATCTGTGAACTACGAAAAGAAGTGAGATATGAAGCTATTGATGGCCAAGCTATTCATTTGTCAAAGCCTTCAACAGAAGATCCACCTAATCTTGAATTAAAGCAACTTCCTGGTTATCTTCAATGTGCTTTTCTGGAGAAAAATTCCAAGCTTCCGGTGATTATAGCATCTAATCTTAGTAAAGAGCAGCGGGATAAGTTGCTAGTTGTCCTTAGTCAATAGAAGAAGGCAATTGCATGGAAAATTGCAGATATTAAGGGGATCAGCCCGTCATTTTGCGCATATAAAATACTCGTAGAAGATTGTATAAAAAACCGGTAGTTCAGCCCCAGCAAAGACTCACTCCCAACATGTAGGATGTAGTCAAGAAGGAGGTCATTAAACTCTTGGATGCAGGGATGATTTATCCCACTTCCGATAGTACATGGGGTGAGCCTAGTGCAAGTTGTACCAAAGAAAGGGGGCATGACTGTCGTGCTAAATGAAAAAAATGAACTTATTCCTATGAGGACAGTGACAGGGTGGAGAGTGTGTATAGACTACCGCAAATTGACTGAAGCAACCTGCAAGGATCATTTCCCTCTCCCATTTATTGATCAAGTGCTTGAGAGATTGACGGGTCATTCTTATTGTTGCTTCTTGGATGGAATGTCAGGCTACTTTCGGATTCCTATTGCACCAAAAGACCAAGAGAAAAACAGTCACTTATCCCTTTGGCACATTCGCCTGTCGACGTATGCCTTTTGGTATATGCAATGCTCCAGTAACCTTCCAAAGATGTATGATTACTATTTTTGAAAATATGGTTGGTGATACTATAAAAGTTTGTATGGATAATTTTTCCGTTTTTGGAAATATTTTTTATGCATGCCTTCCTCATTTGGAGTTAGTGTTGCAGACTGTGAGGAAACCAATTTAGTCTTAAATTGGGAAAAATGCCATTTCATGACTCAAAAAGGCATTCTATTAGGGCACATGAACCCTAGGAGAGGAAATGAAGTAGATGATGCCAAGATAGAGGCTATCTCTAAGCTTCCACCCTCTTCCGTTAAGGCGATAAGGAGCTTCCTTGGCCATGCCGGATTTTATCGTTGATTTATTAAATATTTCTCCAAAATTACAAGGCCAATAACAAAGCTCTTAGAGAAAGATACACCATTTGATTTCACTCAAGAGTGCATTGATGCCACAACACTCTCGAGCACAAACTTACTATTATGGTCACACTGGACTATAATCTTCCATTCAAGATAATGTGTGATGCAAGCGACTTGGCTTTGGGTGCTGTTTTGGGGCAGCAAAGAGAAAAGCACGTTCGACCTATTCATTATGCAAGCAAAACACTCACTCCTGCTTAAGAAAATTATAAAACCATGGAGAAAGAGATGCTTGTAGTAGTCTTCTCTTTGACAAGTTGACCCTATATTCTTTTGTCTAAGGTCATCATCTATATAGATCACTCATCTTTGAAATTTTACTGACAAAACAAGAAGCAAAGGCAAGAATTATTAGATGGATCCTTTTACTTCAAGAGCTTGATCTTGAAATCAAGGATAAGAAAGGTGCTAAAAATTTGACAATAGATCACTATCAAGACTTGAGAATCTACATTCAGAGGATTTGAATGATGTAGATATCAATGATAATTTTCCTGAGGAACAGCTGTATGTCATCTCCATAATTAAGGAATCCAACACTCCTTGGTTTGCTGATATTGCAAATTATTTGGTGGCAAAACTCTTACCCAATGATATGATTTGATAGCAAAAGAAGATTTTTTTGCAGATTTGAAGTATTATTTTTGGAAGGATCCATACCTATTCCAACTATGCGTAGATCAAGTGATTAGGAGATGTATATCACATGAAGAAGGGTGGAAAGTTTTGTTCCATTGTCATACGAACCAACTAGAGGCCATCATAGCCCAAATAAGACTGCTCATAAAGTCTTGGAATCGATTTTTATTGGCCTTCATTGTTTAAAGATTCTCACAGTTATATAGATCAATGCGATCGATGTCAAAGGGTAGGACATATTTCAAAAAGAAATGAGATGCCCCAGCATTATATTTTAGAGTGTGAAGTGTTCGATGTTTGGGGCATTGATTTGGCCGTTTCGACCTCTTTGGCCAAAATTATATCCTTGTTGCTGTGGACTATGTGTCTAAGTGGGTCGAAGCTCAGGCTCTCCCAACTAATGATGCCAAAGTAGTGGTGAAGTTTTTGAAGAAGCTCTTTTCTCGATTTGGAGCTCCAAAAGTGCTTATAAGTGATGGAGGCACTCACTTTTGTAACAATCAACTTGAAAAGGTGTTGAAAAGATATAGAGTTACTCATCGACTTGCTACTCTATACCATCATAAGTTAGTGGCAAGTGGAGGTTTCGAATAAGGAGCTTAAAAGAATTTTGGAGAAGATTGTGGCTCATTATAGATAGGATTGGGCTGGTAAGCTAGATGATGCCTTACAGGCGTATTGGATAGCTTATAAAACTCATTGGACACCACACCATATCGATTCGTTTATGGTAAGGCATGCCATCTTCCAGTCGAGTTTGAACACAAGGCTTATTGGGCATTAAAAGAAGTGAATTTGGACCTAGATAAAGTAGGGGAAAAACTAAAGCTGCAATTGAATGACTTAGATGAATGGAGACTCATGGCATATGACAATTCACGCATCTATAAAGAGAAAGCAAAAAGATATCATGATGCTAGGATACAACAGCCTAAGCACTTCAAAGAAAGTGATCAAGTCCTGCTATTCAACTCTAGATTAAGGCTTTTTCTGGGAAAATTGAGATATCGATGGTCAAGGCCTTTTGTTGTTAAAAGAGTTTTTCCACATGGAGCAGTTGAGCTCACACATCCAGATCATGATGATTTTAAGGTCAATGCACAAAGATTAAAGCTTTATCTAGGAGGTGGACATGAACATGAAACGCGAGAGGATTTAAGACTCCAATTGCCAGATGTTTAAGCAGCAATTTCTAAGAATATGTTAAGCCAACGACATTAAACAAGTGTGCTTCATGGGAGGCAACCCATGTCTAACTTTGGTGAGTTAAGTTCTTTTTCTTTTTCTTTGTTTTTTGCTTTTCTAAGTCCAATTTTCTATCAAAATTGCAGGTCATGGATTTGTACAACTTCAAGAGAAGATGGAAGTAAATTTTAAGTGTGGGGAAAATATAAATTGGTATGAATTTAATTCTTGAAAGAGAGTGAGGTGAGTTTTCATCCAAGTTCTAAGAATTTTGTTCACACTATATTTTGGATTTATGATGAAAACTTAAAATTTTTCTTTGGCAAACTGGGTAAATTTGAACACATTTAATCATTTGTGCTTAAAGGATTTCATGTTTAGCTTTGAACTTATTGTTTATAATGCTAGCTTTCATGACAAAATTTTTAAGACAGTGTTTTCTTTTGGTTTTTAAGCTTGTCAAAGAAAATTTTTTGGATTAGGAGTCATCCTTGCCATGAGTATGGCTAGGAAGAAGATAGGGCACACTGAAATGAAGCTACTAATCACTTCCCCACCTTTCATCCTCGCCTATACTGATGTCGGGGCACATCTGAAGTAGTTACTAATCTCATCCCGACCTCCTTCCTCAACGTGTCATGTTCTAATTTTGACTCCTTCACACGCATGCATTTTTCTCCTTTATTATGCTTTGCCTTTGGTTCTTCACGTGCCCCCTTTCCACGTGCATGTTCTTCACATTCTGCTTCGCCTCTGATTTTTCACAATTGGATCTGGCTTCGTCTCACGCGCATCCTCTCTTCCTCTTCTGCTTAGACATCTAATTTTTTTCCCCATGCGCACACTCTGCTTTGGCTAACTTCGTTCCATCATTTTATTTTATATTATATAAAAAAAATTCAAAACAAATCAAAACGATTTTTCATTCTCAAATAACACACACTTCATTTCTCTGCATAACTTTTTCCTCTCACAGCTAGTTCTTATCATTTGCTCTCATTTCTAGCTCACAAGGACACATGCATTTTTAGTATATCACAAATCTTGCTACCATTATCAACAACAAGTAAGTTTCTTCATCCTTCCTCTTGGATTTAGTGTTACTTTATGTTTTTCCTTCTTGGGCACTATACGGTTTACTTCCATTTGTGTGAATCCTTGCTCTTACATGCTTGATTTGCTTTATGATTTAAGTTTTCATGACACATTATAGCAAATAGCATGTTTTGGGCTTCTTTTTCGTTGATGTATGCTCTCAAAATTTTGTTCTTGTATTCAATCTTTATTTCTAGGGTTCATGTCGAAATTTCAAGTATCATAAAAATTAAGGCTTTTACTTGATTCATGCAATTACATGCTTCTTTTGCTTTAAGATGTCATTTGTTTGGGAAAATCGTGGCTACATTGTTCAAATCATGGTTTACGGTTCATTTATGCCATATTTTAGGATTTTCTCATCTTGTTGATTTTGGCCGCGTTGTGGTTTTCTATACAATATTTTTACTTCACTTTGTTGCTATAACTTTGTTCTCGGTCTTCAGCATGACCTATTTCCCACGCTTGTGCACAAATTTGAAATCCCAACTTGTTTACTTTATCCCAACCATTTACACTACCATGATGCTTATGTTGTGTAGATATTTTTCCAACATTGAATTGATGCTAATTGATGATTCTTTTGCTCATCTATTTCTTTTATTTTATCCAATGGATGATTTTCAACATCATTTTCAGCATGATTGGCTTAGTTGGTTGTTTTTCACTTCTCCTTACTCTCATATTTGTTCAACTTTCTTTAATAGGCATGGGTGAGGCAAGCTTGCATTAAGAAAGTCAAATGTCCTATCGGATTGCCAGCATCTCAACCATCTAGCTCCCGCCAACGAAATAGAGTATCTTCACCACCATTACCAGCTAGTGTGGAATGTTTTTCTTATGGTGGTGATACAATTTCAAAACGTCAATGGAGTCGGGCAAGAAAGGCTAGATTGGAAAAGGTGGCATTTCATAATAATCGATATTTGGATTGCGGCTACTCCGAGGATATGGTCTGGAAGCTTATGTTCGTGAGAAAATTGCTATCGATCCTTAGGCTCAATTTTTTGAGATTAATGAGCCTGCATATTTTGATATTACTCTTGAGTTTGTATCTACTGTAGAGATTGAGCAGCATTCCCATACCCACAAGGTCGATAGCACAATCACATTTAAGGTATATGGCAAGTCTTATAGCTTCCATTTGTCAAAATTTGGACTCTTTTTGGGACTATATTCCTGAGATTGAAACCCTTGAATATCTCTCTATGCCTAATGATTGGCCTCCCGAACAGAGTATGAATGAATTTTGGAGGTTTTTATGCTTTGATAAGCCTATTAAATATCTTCCATCCAAATGTAAAGCTTCTTCCATCACTAAGCTTACTTTGAAAGTGGTCCATCATTTGTTAGCTCATATAATTGGTGAACGCAGCAGTAGTCATGGGGTGGTTACTTCCTTTTGAGTTGTTCCATTTATATGGTATGTTCAAAGACTATCCCATCAATGTTGGTGTACAAGTCGCCTTGTTCCTTAAAGCAAGCCACTGATCCTCGAGTTAAAAGGCTTTATTGTGGAGGTTATATTACCAAGTTGCTTAAAGGCATGAATTTGTTTTGGGAACTACCAGCGGGTACCATGTGTGCAATCTGAGCGGATCATTGATGGTCCATTTCATGGGTATGAGCTGCATCGAGTTACTAGTAAATCTCCTCCCTCTCTTGGTCCTTCTAGCTCTTCTGCATTTTCCTCTTTAAGAGATCATGAGCTCCGTCGGTTAAGGAAAGAATTTCATGCTAAATGCAAGAAGGCTAAATGCTTTCAGCAAGCTGTATGGGTTTTTTACAATCATTGGCTGGCTGTTGTTCACCACCATCACAGAATATACCCACTTTTGAGTCTTCTCTCGAATATGACTTTGAGATCTCTCCTGAATCTGATCCTGATTCTATTAACATTGTTCATGATACAACTGGCAAAGATGATGATAGTGATGATCAAGATGAAGATGAAGAATCTACTGAAGCCACAGCTGGAGATGACATGATGTTGGAGATGATGATGTCAATGCTTGATTTTTGCTTTGGTGTTCTTTATTTTGGTTGTTATTAGTCTATACTTTTAAGCTCCCGCCTTATGGGAAGACTTTATTTCGTTGGTACCAAGTAGACTATCTTTTAGATTTAGTTTAGGCTTTTCTGGTTTGTCCTGTGTTTTATTTTTTTTGTTTTTGTTTGCAGGCATGTGCTTCTTAATTGATCAAGTTCTAAGGATTATGGTGTTGTTGTTTATCACTACTTTATCATTTTTCTTCTTGTCTGGTTATGCAAATTTATGATGAATCTACCAAACCAGGGAAGTTATTAATGTCCTTTTCTTGAATTTCTTTCTTGTCTTTTTCCTTATTGTGCTTAGCTAAGAGACATTAGGGATAATATCTTGTTTAAGTGTGGGGAAGGAGTGTTCTAGAGGAAAGAAAATTTTATGTAAACCCTCTAAGTTTTAGATTCAAATTAAAGCTTAAACCCTAATTAGAAGTCAACCGGATTTCGAAAATCAACAAAACTCTAGTTTACCGTAACCGCTTAAGTCCGGCATTCCCTTTTAAGAAACTCTAAGAGAGAAAGAAAGAGTTCAATGATTAGAATAGTTCGTAATTATCCAGGAAGCTTAAAATGACCGGTTTAGTAAACCGCGACTCGTTTTGAACCCGATAGGACACAGTTCTTGAAAAACGTGTCCAGGAGCTGGAATAGTAAAAATATTCCGAATATACTGTTAGCTTGTAAAATATAAGATTTTTAAAAATATCAATTTCGATTTTTCGGTAGCTAAAAATATCAGATTCGCATTTATACGTGTATTTTCTACTGGTACTTTAAATTGTCATGTCTATTTACATTACACTATTTACTACTATTCTACACTATTTATTATCTCTACTTTTTCTTACAACTATACACCTATTTTTACACATTTTCTTTTCCAATACAACTTCACATCTTTCATTTTTTACTTTTAATTAACCAAAAGACAAAAAAAATAATTTTTCTTCTTCCTCTTCACCATGGTAGTGTCGGCCCTCCCTCTTTCCATCTAAATTTTTTTATTTTTACTTTATTTAATTAACACAAATTATCTCCACATTTTCCTATAAATACCCTTCATACTTCCACTTCTTTCACACTTCTCTTTACTAAAGTTACTATAAAATCTCTCAAGAATTTCCTCTCAAGAAGCTCTTCCAAGATTAGTTCTTTTAGGTAAAATTTCTTTAAGAATTTCATATGTTCATCTACTTAGTATGAGCTTAGTGTGTGTTTTCTATAAACCATGAAGGTTAAGAAAGCAACAATAGGTTCATACTTTGTTTTTGTTCATAATTACTTTCCTTATGTTGTTTTTATGTTCATAACTACTTTATATCTATATGCTATATATATTTTTTTGAGCATATAAGCTCATTGTTTTGCAATTTATTTACTTTCTTGCAATTTATTTACTTCCATGCAATTTATTTACTTCATGTTTTTTTTAAGACTAGTCTTTCTAGTCTGACACTTATTCTCATCAAGTCAAAACATTTTCTTTTTCTTTTGGACTAGTCTTTTCTTAATCCGGATACCTTGATGAAGCTAAGGTTTCAATACTTGAATTATTTTCTATCAGCTTATTCTTTCAAGTTATTATGTTTCCTTATGTTTCCATAACTTTATGATTCATATTCATGCATGAACATAATGATTTTTGTCTCAAACAAAATAAATAAGAAAATATTTTCTAAAGATTCTTTCTCGAAATGAAAATAGGAAGTAAACTTTTCTAAAACTAAGAAGTCATCTTAACAAACTTAGAGGAGTTCATAAGAAATTTTATACATGACATAAAGAGGACTTTTTAAAGAAAACAAAGATTTTACAACAACTTCACTTTTCTTCAAATGATAGAAATTCCTTTCATTAAAATAAGATGATTTCAAGAAATCAAGAAATTATTTTCAAAAAGTGTTGGAAGCTAAGTTTAGAAAATAAAAACCATTTCTTAAAGAATTTAAGGAGATTGTGAAAATAAGATTTAGGAAAACAAAAGAAATACTCATTATACGTAACTTAAGATATTTTCAAAGCAAATGAATATTCCAAAAAGTCCTCAAGTTTCAAAATCTTTAAAGACCTTACTTTTTCATAATTTGAGACAACTTCATTTACTTCATACATTTGTTATGAGTCAATAAATATATGAATATACTTTCCAAAGGCTTTATAAGCTATTATATTACCTATCTCTTCAAATGAGCTTTGGATAAAAGAAGGAAAACAAGTTTACAAAAATTCGTGGTGAATCTGTCCGCCACTTTTTCGGAACCCAAACGACTTATTTTGATGAAAATAAGTTTAGAAATAGATAGATCTTTTCGAATATATAAAAAACGGTATATTATATGCGAAATTCCGAGTTAAAATGAGCAAGTTATGGCCATTTTAAGTTGGAATTTCCTCTTATACGATTTTACCGCGATTTTAAGAAAAGTTTAGAATCTTCAAGAATAGAAACTTCATGAAAGACACATTTTAGGTATTTCATCTTGTTTAGGTGAGAAGGACCCGAGATCACTTTTCCGAAGGATTACTTTGATTAGGATCTACCGACATTGAGTGAGTTAATTCTTGACTTAAGTTACATTTCCTTGTTTTGTGCTTGTAAATAGACGTACTAGCAATTAGGAATAAGATAAAATGAATAATTGTTGTGTGACTTGGAATTATGATTGATTGAATATAAGTTAAGAATATCGAAAGAAGGTTTGATAAATAAATTGTGATTCTTGTATTGATATGATAAAAATTATGTTGATCGCCTTTAACTTGAACTAAACATTATTTGGTTGAATATATGTTGAAATTGGTTCATGCATATCATAACTGTGAGTCACATTTTTTTCACTACTATTCTTGTGTGGGGAAACGAGGATTTGGTGGTGGTGGCTGCTAGGAGCCGGAAAGTCTACATGGGCTAGTAGGAGCTAGAAAGTCTATAGGGTGAGCAGGAGCTAGTAAATCTGCAAATATTGATGGTCGTACGGGCCTGTAACCTCCCAACCCTTGTCATGAAGGGCATAAAATCCATGTTACACTTGATTTCCAGTTAATCATATGTATTTTGTTTGTTCATATGATTGGTGCATTCTCATATGCTTGATTAAACACTTGTTTGCTATATGAAAATGTCTTATAAATGGAATTATCTCACTAAGCTAGTTTTGCTTATACCCTTATAGCTTTTTGTTACAGTACGATTACCTTTGGTTGGCCTCAAGGAGCCCGTATGCCAAGTACGAGTTTAAGCTACTAGGAGTTTTTGGGAGAAGCTTTATGTATTTAAGTTTTGAACATAGGCTTCTAGGAAAATCTCTATAGTAGGCTTATGTCATAGTTGTTATTTTGTTGAAAGACTTCTAAGCGGAGGAATGCCCCTAAGATGATGTAAGGATATTGTTATGAAAATCTTATGTTTATTTATATAAGTTCTTGCTTGCTTTTATTATCTACTTAAATGTAATACCCCTGTAAGTCTCCTACTATCTTGGAAGCACGCCTTGCATGTGATATTAAAGCTCCTGCATGACTAAGGTTGTCATTCATTAGCTTTAATATTATATGTGGTGGACTGCCACGTTTAGAGTACCCTCTGGGGCGTGACAATTTTGGTCTTAATTTGAGCTTCATATTGCATATACACTTTTTAATCAAAATTCTCCCATTTATGAGTTTGTTAACGAGCTTTTTAATGATGATATGTTTTAGTATGTCAGAATCTTGAAATTATACTCATTTTGTTTGGAAAGATAGCATTCAAGAAAAAAAATAGTGACTTTGTGTGTCTTAACTCACTATTTTGAACTTAGTTTACTTAGTCAAAGTTTTAAGATTAAATCTAAATAGGGTAAATTTACTTGTCATTTAATGATTGAATTTAGAATTGTGAAAGAGGTCAAAGTCTTTCGTTTAAAAGTTTAATGGTTGTGTTTCTAAGCTTGCTAGTAGTATATTTTCTTTTCAATTATTCTGAGAGCTCTTCTAACTTTTTGTGAAAAGAATATATGAAATCTATCTCTTGGTGATTTTTCTCAATAATCTCTAAAAAAAATTTAAAAATTAAAATAATAATAATAATAAAAAACATAGTTTTTACTTCGCTAACTCGGGTAAGTGAGTTAAGAGTATTAGAATCTGAATGTTAGAGTGAGTGAGAGTCCGTTGGGGTCTCTTTAAAACCTAGTCACCTGGGTGATGAGCCTGGCATGTACCGACTCAATGAACTTACTATAACAAGAAGGATGGGAAGGCAAATAAGACTGAAAAGATGAGGGTAACACCCGTTCAGAGGAGAGGGAAAAGAAGCAGGCAAAAAACCCGTCTCCTTCTGAAGGCTAATGAAAAAAAAATTAAGAGATTTAAAGAGAGGAAAGAAATCTAAGGGAATGATGGATGCTATATCCTTTCACTTTAGGTTATTGTGTTTAGAAAGGTGATTGAATAGTTTTTATGCTTACTAGTAAGTGGTGAGATGTTACTATGATACTTTTGCTTTGTTTAAATTTGTATCTCCTTTATAACTTCAGAATCGATTATTAAATGGTGAGATTAATAGTTTGCCTTACTTGGATTAGTTTTAAAAATTTGATTATAGTGAGCTAAGTGCAAGTACAAATATGGTAGGTTTGAGCAATAGGTACTAATGAGTCATTTTGTTTTTATGGAATTAAAGAATGTTATGATTGATGTGAAATTTTCTGATCAATATAATTGATGATAGATTCTTTTGCCCTTGTTTTGTTTATTTGGGGACAAACAAATGATTAAGTGTGGGGAAGTTTGATAAGTGTCCATAAACCCTTAATTTTGATGCTATTTGAATATATTTGTTGTATTCTTTTTGAGATTTGTTGAAGAAAAGGAAATTTATTTTGTGAAAAAATTCATTTCAAGGTTTAAGGAGCATCCTTGGAAGTTTTATGATGATCCAAGAGAAATTAAGACAAATTAAACAAGTTTAGATCAATTTTGTACAAGAAGGAAATTTTATGTTTTCATCCCCACCTTCATCCTTGCCATGGAAGGACGCCAGGGATCGATTAGTAAGCATCAGTTAAGAAAGTTTTCAGCCCTGCCTTCATCCTTACCAGGGAAGACAGCAAGGAAGAGAACAGAATGCTTTATATTATGTTCATCCCTACCTGATCCTGACCATGCTGTAGCCCTTGCTGACTTGGTGTAAACCTCCAAATTTCTGGAATCGGTTTAGCCTAAAAACCCTAAACTAGAAGTCAACCAGAGCTCTAATGGTCAAAAAACCCTAGTTAGACGTAATAACTTAAGTCCAGCACTCCCGAATAAGAAACTCGATGAGGATAAGTAGAAGTTTAGAATATAGAATAGTGCAGAATATCTAAGGTAACATAAAAAGATCAAATTAGTAAAACCGCAACCCGTCTCGAATCCAATCGGACATGGTTCTTGAAAGACGTGTCAGAGCCCGAAATAGTAAAAATATTCTGAATATACCGTTAGACTCGTAAAAATATAAGGTTTTCAATAATATCAATTTTGTAATTTTTTTATAAGTAAAAAAACATATATCCCATTTATATACGTGTTTTCTTACTACGGTACTTTATTAATCATATTACTTTACATTACACTATTCATTACTATTCTACACTATTCTTTTATCTCTACTTTTTCTTACACCTACTCTTACACACACCATAACCTATAACCTTTATTTTTTACCTTTCCCATAACTTTATTTCACATCTACTTTATTTATTACTTCATTTAATCCACAAAATACAAAAAAATAAAATCTCTCCCTCTTCTTCTACTATGGTCGGCGTCTCCTCCCCCTCATGCATCCTCAATTTGTTTTATTTTTCATTTATTTTAATCATACAAAAATCCCTCCACATTTTCCTATAAATACCCCCTCCTCTTTCACTTTTTCACACAATTACTACCCACAAATTCTTACAAAAACTCTCTCAAAATCTCTTCTCAAAACTCTCTCAAAATATCTTCCCAAAACTCTCTCAAATTTATTCCAAAACAACTTCTACCAACAACTAAAACCCATAGCCACATAACAATACCAAAGTCTTCTTTAGGTAACCATTCCATATTATTTTCTTTCTTCTCATGTCATGTAAATTTCCATAACCATAGTGTGAGTTTCCAAAGACTAAATGTTATGGAATCTACATTATGTTCATGTATTGTTCTTGTTCATGAAAATCTATTTATGTTTATGTTATTATTTTTGTTCATATTATTATTACTATATCTAAGTATTATTATCTATATCTATATCTATATATATATAGATACATATTCTTTATGAGCTCACTTACAATTTATTTATTTTATGTAATTTATTTATTTATTTATTCCATTGCAATTTATTTATTTATTTCTTGTTATTTTAAGACTAGTCTCTAGTCTTAGACTTGTCCTCATCAAGTCAAAACAAATTTTTTTTCTCCTTCATTTTTTTTATTTTGGACTAGTTACTTCTTAGTCTCGAGAGCCTTGAAAAAGCTAAGACTCCAATACTTGACTTTATTATTAATGTTATTTTGCTTGCTATTATTTTCTCATAATTCATGTTCATTTAAATTGTTGTCTAAGTTTCAAGTTCTAAAAATAATTGACAAAAAGGAGATTTTGACACTTAAAAATTAGTTTATGTAAAGTATGAGATCTATGGTTTAAAAAAAAATAAAGTTATCTCTTTTCAAGTTACAAAAAGAACTCACTAAAATTTATGAAACTACTTTTGTCATGAAAAGCTTCTTAAAACCTTTAACATTCCACTTTGTTTTTTAAAAGAAAATAATTGTTGGTACAAAAATGATTTTCATGAAAAAGATAGCATAATGAAAGGATGAGGAATTTTCAATAAAAATTTTTGCAAACAAATAGACCAAGAAATTCGTATAGGAAAAATAATATTAATATAGAAAACTTAGAAAGAAGAAATTTTATTTTCAAAAAGTTACTTGGAAATATATATATATATATATTATATATATAAGACAACATAAAACATTTTTGTAAAACAAAAGAAACAAAATATTCATTTCAAGAGATTGCAAAAATGAATTCTTGTAAACTATATTTTTCTAGAAACTCCAAAATCGACATAATTTTACTTGAGCAACATGATTGGACAACAAACACTTGAGCATGAATAAATATAAGCTAAGTAACCATAAAAAGAGAATTTTTTAACTCTATAGATAACTAAGTATTTATCAAACAAATTTTGATTTCTTGAACCAAAGTTGTTTTTGAATTGGGAAATCCGTGGTAAGTTTTGTCGCCACTATTTCAGAGCCTATGTGACCTTGTTTGTTAAAAAGAATTTAGAAATGGGTAGATCTTTTCGAGTAGGTAGAAATCGGTATATTATATACGCGATTCCAAATTAAATGACCAAGTTGTAGCCATTTTAAGTTGAAACTTTCCCTTATACGAACTTTAACGTTCTTTTGACATTGTCTTGTCAAAATTTAAGAAAATCATCAAGAAAAACTCATTGTGGGTATTTTCTTTGGCTAGGTGACTCCGAGAAAGGATACCTATATCCCGAAGATTATTTCGATTAAGAGGAGTGTGTGAACGACTCATCCGCATAGAGGAATAGTCGACATGGCATCGTGAGTTTATTTCCTTTAAATTCTATACTTGTTGTGCTTGTAATTTAGTTGCATTAAAGCTAGGAAAAGACAAATGGGTGTGTATGTAAAATAATTCCTTGAAAGAATCCTAAAGAATATCGAGGCCGGAATTGATTTAAATGATTGTTTTAGTATAACACTTGCTTTATATGAAATTCTTTGATCGCCTTAAAAATGATAATAATAACATTATGATATTATAAACAAATGGATTCATGCATATCACGAAGTGAGTCACATTGCATTTGGGTTATTATCCTTGGGTGAGAAGGATAGTAAGCTCATGTCGAAAGCAACACTTGGCGAAGGATCCGAAAGCGATTGCTTCGCGGCGTTATGGAAAAGGAAATGCTTGGCGGAAGATCTGAAAGCAAGGCTCGATTCAAGTAGACTTCACATGCTTGGCAACATTGGTCGAAAGCATAAATCTTTTTAACTAAACTACTTGTTTCGAGGTTATGTATCACCAAACCCTAAATGGGGGCGAAAATCCATTCAACATATAGTTCTTGAAAAACTATATGTCTTGTTTGCCCTGTGTATGTTGCATTCCATTTGTTTGATTAAATAACTTGTTTGAAACTTTGTTACAAGAAGTTATTTATGGAAATAATTCTCACTAAGCCTGTTAGCTTATACGCCCATAGATATCTTTTGTAGTTTCCTTATTTATGGTTAAGGCTACGAGGACCCTGCGGTCAAGTAAATTCTTTTTGGATAAAGGAAATTTTAGATGAAGTTTAGTATTAGACATGATGTACAATGTTCTTGTAATAGATTAGTGATTAAGGGAAATATCCCTAAGTTTGCAAAGATCATTATTATAAGAGAATGAATATTATGAATCCTCTTTTCTTAATATGTTATTATATCTTCTTAAGCTTCATAATTTCATGTATGGTCCTCTAAATTTGTGAGAGCACGTCTTACACTTAATATCAAAGATTTTGAAAGTGGCTAAGGTTGTCACACTTAAGCTTTAATATTGAGTGTTGCGAAATGTCACGTTTAGGGTACCCCTTAAGGCGTGACACTTGGGTTTATCGTAAAACTATAAATAGTGCTTTGTTTTCTTATTTTTGAAGTTTTGAATCATTTGTCTAGGTCCTAAGAAAGAGATTACGAAGAACTTGCTGGAGCATCAATTGAAGATCTCAAGACATCAATTAGGGTTTATTCTTTCTATCATGATTCTTTCTATTTTCTCTAGATCTTTTGTTCTTATTTTAAATGTCATAGAGGAGTAGATTCTTATACTCTTCATCTTGTGAAACCCTAAATCATATGAATTGAAATGCCTTTTAATTAATGAAATATTCATGTATTTGTATCTATTCATTTGATTTAATAGTCTTGTGATTGATTTGTGTACAAATTAATTGCATGTTTGATTCTTATTGAATTGAAAGAGGTTTCATTCAATTAGATAGATTCTTATGGATAGAGAAATTGCTTATTTCACTTAGAGGTAGGGAAATTTCAATTTTCTGCTATAAGAATTCAATTCTTGCTTAAGGATCATAAATCTTCATGCAATCTTATGTGATGATTAGTGAGGGAGAGGTCCCCACTATCTCATGTAAGGTTAGAAAATTGATTTACTTATTAAGATCCAATAGTGCAAAGTATAAATGATTCATTAATCAATCTATTGTTATAAGAATTTTAGGTTTAGGGTGGATCAAGGTAGAGAGTATGTTTTGAGATTGATTTTATCTTTTGAAAGCAAACTTTTGATCTTAGAGCCTAGTTTATCTTTTGGTCATTAGTTAATTGTTGAATCCTCTTTAAAACTTTTGCTAAATAGTAGAACTAAGGTGATTACTAGTACTTATTCTTTCCTCATGGACAACCCCGATCTAAATGCTATTCTACGATTTGATAGGTTCACTGCTTAATTGCTTTCGTAGTAGTTTTAAGAATGGCTTTTATAAATTTAAACTACGATTGGCAAGAGAAATTTCCATCAATAACAAATACTCATCAACAACAACAACTTAATTATAACAAGCAATGTTTGATCACTTTTACTTTAATAGTCTATCAACCAAACAATCATCAAATAGCAAACGAGTAACCAATCCCCACACATAATCAGTTATGTTTATATTAACACGTGTGCAACTATATTACAACCACAGGTAAGGTGATAAGGTCAATGTTACCCACCTATCATCTTGGCTAAGTCGTATTAATCTTCTGGGAAAGCTAAAGGTTAATATGTCACTCCTATGAAACCAAATAGTAAACAAACATCATCTTTCTCAATGTATACTTTATTAAATTTTAGTATTCAAACTCACTTTTAGCTCATTAAATTACACTTGATTGAAACAAAGACTTATATTAAAACCTATTTGATCAGACACTAAGTGGGGACCCCACCATGGTGCGAAAATCACCCTGCCAAGATGCGAACTCTTCTCCATTGTCTGTCAAATTACTTCTTTTTCTTTGTTTATAAATCATTCACTATAACAACATTATAATTTATTATTCACTTTCAAGTTTTAAATAAACCATTAACCTTTAGGAAAATACTTATTTATCTTACTAAACAACATTTGAAATAACATACTCCCTTTATTATTTAAAGTCTAACATACTACAATTATATTTAAGTTATTTACAAGTTAGATCTATATTGATTTAACTTAACCAAGTTGATTAGACTTAACCATGTAATCCAATTATCAAATCATATTTAATTATCTCACTAGATCATTATCATGTATCTATTAGCATCTTAGTTTATCTAATTATTCTATTTTAGATCAATTTCATTTTAGCTCCTTATAGTCTATTAAGTCAAATTAAAGTTAAGCTTATTAACTAGTCTACTTTATATTCAAAATCCATATTAAATTTACTTTAGTTACAAAGTTATATTCATTCATTCCATTACAAACATATTATCTATTCTACAGGATTTTAAATTAGTCTAGTTCATTTTAACTCATTAAGATTCATTAAATCATGTTGAACTTAGATTATTAACTAAGTATAGTCTATATCCAGGAGTTTATTATATGACTAAGCATTTAATTCAAGTCACTTATAGCTATCAAGTTTATTATATTAGTTTATTCACATGTTAAATCTATTTAACTACTAAACCTATTAATTTACTCTATGGCTTCAATTACATTATAACTTAGCGTAACTTAATTCATTCCTAATTATATAAATGTTAACATATTAAATCTATTATTCATTATCATATATTTCATTTCATCTTTCTTTCTTTATATATAAGATAAGGCACAAATCATGCCTATGATGGGGCCCATGATCTTCATCACGCCTATGATCAGGGGAAAAAATGTGATCAAAGGAGATCATACCCCTTGTTACGGTCGTGATCTAGGCAGTTATCTTCGAAAGTTCTTGATCCAAGAAGATCATGAGCTGCATCATGCTCATGATACATAAGGTACCAGAGTTATGTCTTTTCTTATCATTCCTATCCCAATTTTATCAACTTATAAAATCATACTTCAAATAAAATGTCATAAAGTAGCATACATATTTTATCCATAGTTTGTCAAAACCTATTGTCTTATATGATTCTTTTTTTTTTTATGTCTATGATGTATATATAAGATATATGTTATATCTATAACATTTATAAAATGTATTATTATATATAACACTTATATATAACATAAATGAAAAAGGCTCATGTGTATAATCAGTATATGTGTGTGTTCATATCTTATATGCTATAAATGAAGAGGTTTGGGAAAGTG